>PVJS01027916.1:0-18703 GCA_004027185.1 Glis glis
TCCCTTCTTTTTTTGTGATTGGCTAATCTCACTTAACATAGTGTTCTCCAGATCTTTCCATTTTCTTGCGAATGCTGTTATTTTGTTCTTCTTTATTGCTGAGTAGAATTCCATTGTGTGTATTTCCCATAATTTTGTAATCCATTCATCTGTTGATGGACATCTAGGTTGGTTCCATAATTTGGCCACTGTGAATTGTGCTGCTATGAATATGGGTATGCTTATATTACTGTTGTTTTCTCTAGTTTCAATCCCTTTGGTATGATACCCAATAGTGGTATAGCCGGATCATATGGTGGATCCATTCCGTTTTCTGAGGAATCTCCACACTGATCTCCACAGTGGTTGAACTAGTTTGCAATCCCACCAACAGTGTAGAAGAGTCCCAATTTCCCCACATCCTCGCCAACATTTGTTGTTGTTTGACTTCTTAATGCTTGCCATTATAATTGGGGTCAGATGAAATCTTAGAGTAGTTTTTTTTTTTTTTGCGTTACCGGGGATTGAACGCAGGGGCTATGCCCCCGGCCCTATTTTTTATACTTTATTTTTGAAACCGGGTCTCACAAAGTTGCGGAGGGCTTCACTAAGCAGAGAGAGAGACAGAGACAGAGAGACAGAGAGACAGGGAGAGAGAGAGACAGGGAGAGAGAGCGCTGAGGCTGGCCGCGAACCCGGATCCTCCAGTCTCCGCCTCCCAAAGTACTGGGATTACAAGTGTGCGCCACCACGCCCGGCTTAGAGTAGTTTTGATTTGCATCTCCCTGATTGCTAATGATGTTGAACATTTTTTCATGTATCTATTGGCCATTTGTATCTCTTCTTTCGTGAAGTGTCTATTCATTTCAGTTGCCCACTTCTTGATCGGATTGTTTGTTTTCTTAGTGTAAAGTCTTTTAAGTTCTTTGTATATCCTAGATAGATCACATTTTCTTTATCTATTCATATATGGGTGAACCCTAACAATGCTACAGTGAATATGGAAGTGCTAATAATTATCCTCACAAGTGTGAGGTGATATCTTATTGGATTTGCATTTAACTGATGATCAGTGACATGAAGCATCTTCTCATATACCTCTTGGCATTTACATGTATTCTTTAGAGAAATGTCTATTTAAGCCCTTAGCCTGTTTTTAAAATTTGGGTTGTTAGGTTTTGGCTATTGAATTATAACAGTTCCTTACATATTTTTAACATTTACTCCTTACCAGCTCTATTTTGCTAATATTTTTTCCTTTTTTTGTAGATTGCCTTTTCATTCTGTGGATGATTCCCTAAGGACCCCCCCCCATCAGACCTAATGAAGTCAGTACATTCACAAGAAACAAAATCAAAATACAAATGTCAGTTGCATTTCTGTGAATTAACAATGAACTATCCAAAAAGGAATTTAGGAAAATAGTCCATCACAATTGAATCAAAATTTATAAAATATTTAGGAATAAACTTAATAAGGAAATGAAAGATTAACCTATAATCAAATAAAATCGCTGTCTGTTATTTTGGAATAATTAACTTCAGCAGTAAAATGCATACTGTGTAATATTAATAATTAGCAACCTGTGAATAACAACCAGATTACTTTTCCTGTTAATACAATTCAAATATTTTCCTCAAATCTGAGTTCAGCATATCTACAACATGTAGGAATGTGTAAATATAGCTTCTATAATATTATATTGGAAAAGAAATGCATATTTCTTGGGAATTTCAAATGGAACTGCACCAAATTAGGAATATTTATGAATTTATTGGTTTGTTACAATGAAGTTTGTATTTTTATTTACTATACAATTGAGAAATCCTGGCAAAAATGTGAAGTTCTACAAGAGTAGGGCTTCCAGTCCAGAAAAAAATCTTACTATTAATATAGTCACGAATATATTGCAAGATAAACTTATGACATAACCGCCCGGAAAATTATTTTAATTTACCCAGGCATAGTGGAATATGCCTGTAATCCCAATTCTTGGGAGGCTGAGACAGGAGGATCACAGGTTCAATACCACCCTCAGCAATTTAGTGACGATGTCAGCAACTTAGTGAGACCCTGTTCCCAAATAAAAATAAAATAGGGCTGGGTATGTAGCTCAGATGTAGAATGCCCCTGTGTTCAATGCCTAGCACCACCAAAAAAAAATTTTTTTAACATAGATGCTACAACATCATTTTTAGTTTTGGGTTAAGAGTTAACTTTTAACATGTTCATTAACTCTTATTCCTACAAACATATAAGCCTTCTGGTTTATTCAGAAATGCTTTAGGAAATTGATGGAGAGGTCTTAGGACCAGGAGGGGAGTGTGGAGAGCTTCACTCACCTCCACGGTCCCTGCTTCCGCCCTCAAGTTCAGGATGAACACACCTGCTGCCAGGAGTCATGTGTGTATTGAAATAGTCACAAAGGCCAGGAGGTCTGTTCATCTGAGGTGTGTCACTTACTATTGGTCCTCCCGGGTCCTTCCTTTCATTTTCTCTGCAAGTGCACATCAAGATCCGTTCCCTATTGGCAGAACTTCAAATCCAAACTAAGTTCACACCCTCATGTGGACTTTAATAATTAATAAGCACATACTAATAATCCCTCTTAAAAATAAACCAGCATAAGAAGATAGTATAGGTTGAGCAGTACTATATGACACTTGATAGGAAAGATGACTGAAATGAGAAAAAAGAAACATTTGACTTTCTGGAGAACAGGCATTCCAGAAGGGGAAGTAGCAAGTGCAAAGGTCCTGCGACAGGAATGTGTGTGGTGTGTGCAGGGATTTAATTCATCAGGTACTTCCCTTTTCATCCTTGTGTCTTGGGACCTACTATATTCTGGTCTGGAACTCCCTTGCCCACTTTTTCATGTCCTGTTACTCATCCTTAAAGATGCAGTATCATCTCCAATGTTCACCAAGTCCTCAAACTGGCCCCACTGCTTTCCCCCACTGCCCCCACAGCAGGGACACAGATGTTACCATTTGTAATCATTGGCTTTCCCTACTTGACTATTAACCCTTGAAAAGAAAAAAAGCAGGAACTTTCCCTAACCAGTTTTTGTTATTCCAGGGCCTAGCCCATCAGCACTCAGTCAGGATGTCACAGCACCCAATGCAGACCTGATTATGAAATTGTTTTATATAACCTATTTTCCTTTCCTTAGATTATAATTATAAAATCTGGTCTTCAGCCAGGTGTGGTGGTGCACGTTTGTAATCCCAGTACTTGGGAGGCTGAGACGGGAGGATCACAGGTTCGCGGCCAGCCTCAGCAACTTAGTGAGGCCCTCCGCAACTTAGCAAGACCCTGTTTCAAAATAAAGAATAAAAAATGGGGCTGGGGGTGTAGCTTGGAGGTAGAATGCCCCTGGGTTCAATCCCTAGTACGCAAAAAATAAAATAAAATAAAATCTGGTCTTCAGACATATCCTCAGAAAGGCAAATAGGTAGGCTCCTATTTTGAAGATGTTATTATAGCATATCCCCTATCTTCAAAACTGGCATTTTTCTGAGAATCTTATTTTTAAAAATTCTGAAAGGAGATTAGACAAAGTTAAGTAAAGTTAAGTAAATTTTAGTTTGGCGACTAAATCAATATATTAAAGACCTAACTTGCTAGAAATGATTCATTTAATACCAGAAGTCAGCAAATGACATCATATGAAAAAATCAAAAAGTTTTCAAGGAAAAAACAAAAGACTAGAAAGAACTCTTCCAGATGGCATACTTGTTTCATCAGATTGTCATAAGTGGAACAATTAGGACACTAAGAGCAATGCTTTCTGAATCTGCTATCTATATGATTTAATAATACAAGGGAGCAGGTAAAAGCATTAAGATTATCATAAAGATAAACCAGTGGCACACAGCTGCAGTTTCTGTTTTGGATAGCATGAACAACTACGATGACACACGTGGTTGAGTTTTGTAATTTACGCATTTCTGGAGAAGAGGTTTTGTTTGCATATTTTAAAAATGCCGAAATATTATTGGGTCATCCTCAGTGTTGGAACATTATGCCAAAGTACTGCCTGTAGGCCCAGAATTAAACCCAACCCCCAGGGAACACGTTGCCCCAGTGTTTCTTGGGTTCCATGCAAGTTTATTCTTCGGTGCAATTGTTCTTTTCTCAGTCGCCAGTGTACTATCAGTTCTCAACCACACACTGATGGTCTCTATGTAGCAGGATCACTGCTTCTCAGTTTTTTCTTCTGAGACAGTGTCTGCCTCACCTCATCATCCCATTGGCCCAGATGTGCATTTCCCTCCAACTGATTCTCTTACCTTTATCAGTTTTTTGTTTGTTTTGTTTTTGTTTTTGTTTTTTTTGTACTGTTTTTGTTTTTGTTTTTTTGTACTGGGGATTGAACCCATGGGCATTCTCCCTCCGAGCTATATTCCCAGCCTTATTTTATTTTTTTATTTTGAAACAGGGTCTTGCTAAATTGCTGAGAGTCTGGCTAAGTTACTGAGCCTGGCCTCTAACCTGTGATCCTCCTGTCTCAGCCTCCAAAGTACTGGGATTAGAGGGGTACACTACTGTACCCAGCTTCTTTATCAGAAATTAAATGAAAGTTTACTCTTCCAGGCATTTTGGTAGGCATTAAGGTTACCTACAGATGAAACAGAACATGGCCCAAGCTCTTGATAAACTAAAATTCTAAGGAAGGAGGCCTGGTACAGAGATAGGTGCATGAGCAGATATTCTCAATACACTGGAAAAAGTTGTGAAGTGCATGTATGGAGTGCTGCAGCAGCCTGGACCAAAGATACCCAGCTCTCCTCCCTGAGTTTCACTGGGCAAGGAACATCCTGAGTTGAATCTAGGGCAAAAATAACTCTTAGCCATAGAAGACCACTTAAGAGCAAAACAAGCCAGGTGTGGTGGCACATGCTTGTGATCCCAGTACTTGAGAGGATGAGACCGGAGGATTGCAGGTTCGTGGCCAGCCTCAGATACTTAGTGAGGCCCTCCACAACTTAGTGAGACCTGTTTCAAAATAAAGAATAAAAAATACGGTTGGGGTGTAGCTCCGAGGTAGAATGCCCTGGGTTCAGTCTCCAGTACCGAAAAAAAAAAAAGAGCAAAGCAAGGGCATATGCAAAGACCTAGCTGAGTGGAGAAGAGTGTAGATGGCCCAATGACCAGACAGGATCGGATACAGAGGCATTTAAACCTCGAAGGAGAGGAGCATCTCTGGAAGGAACCTTCTTTGTGACAATGGTTTGTAGAATCTCTGTTAATCCCATGATCTGTACAAATAGGCACTCCATGAATGTGTTTGTCTTGATCAAGTGAAGTTTGAATTCATCTCTTAGAAAACTCAGTACTCTGAGCTGGATGTGGTGGCTCACGCTTGTAATCCCAGTACTTGGGAGGCTGAGACCAGAGGATCCGGGTTCATGGCCAGCTTCAGCTACTTAGTGAGACCCTGTTTCAAAATAAAGAATAAAAAATAGGGCTGGGGGTGTAGTTCGGAGGTAGAATGCCCCTGGGTTCAATCCCCAGTACGCAAAAAAAAGAAAACTCAGTACTCTCCATGTATGAAGTAGAGAAGAATCAGCATTAAAAGCTACATCCAAAGTAAAGTAGGCTCTTGAAATTTTTAATTTTTGAAATCTTATATTTTCCAGTTTGCAGACAAATGCTGGTGCAGCATTGGCCTAGTTCAGTGGAAAAATTCCTTCACCAGAAGTTAGTCATTTTTGCTCTTGGCTGTTTAAATGCCACTCTCTTTTGAAGATGCTTTTCTTCCCACAAACAAGAAAAAATATATATACTTAAAAAAAACACCATCTTAAGAGATGTTTTGTATGCAGGGATGGTTAAAGAGCAGTGAACAGTGGTGACCATGATGCTTCGTAGCTATCAGGACTTACTCGCTAGCTAAGTGGCTCTGTCCATATTACCAGAAAAGAAAATAACTCCAAATTAGAGTTACAAAAAATAATAATCATAGTTTTAAGCACCATACACTTTTGAGGCAGCCCACAAGTAGTCACATTTCAAATGGTAAATCCATAAATAGCAAGGATAAATGACAACTGTCATATTCCTGGAGCATTCCTAGGTGATGTTTCTCCTGTTACCTACATCCCAGAGCTGTTAAATCTTTCAGGCTCAAGGACTGCCACACCAGAAGGGAAAGTCCTGCATCAGTTACCCTTCTTTTTGAGCTACTTTTTTTCACTTTTCCTTTAAGCTAAATATCCTAAAATTGACTTAATTGCAATACCTAAATGTAAGTGTGCAGTATGTAAAAGCACTTTGGAAAGACAGGTGTGGTGGTGCATACCTGTGATCTCAGCTTCTCAGGGGGCCGAGGCAGGAGAACTGCAAGTTAAAGGCCAGCCTGGGCAACTTAGTGAAACCCTGTATGTCGCTAAATAAATAAATAAACACCAAAGTGCTTTGGAAAAAATGAAGCACTCTAATATTAGCAGGGCTGCTGAAAGATGATTGACACATCAAAGAAATTGGAGCTGATTTTTTCCATGATAATTTAAGGGACTCAAAGTCCTTTAAAATCAAATCGATTTGCTAATATATACTCTGATCTAAGATTTAATAGAGCACTAGGAAGAGATATTTAGTGTTATTTATTAACCATAAACAATTGAACTGTAAAATTGTTAATTTTTTTCTCAAGAGGAAACTTCAAATCCTTATAGAAATGTAAGGATTTAGAATAACTGGAAATACTATAAGCTCTAGACCATTTTAAAAACATTGTAAGCATCATAGCCAGATAGAAAAGATCAGGAAACAAAGCATTGTAAAATGTTTGCCCACTTATGTCTTGCTTGTTTATATTATAGTTTCAGATTACAAGGTGATACACAAATTTAAAGAATACTGACATATGGCCAGGCATATGTGGCACACGCTTATAATCCTAGTATTTGGGAGGCTAAGAAAGGAGGACTGCAAGTTCAAAGCCAGCCTCAGCAACTTAGTGAGTCTCTGTTTCCAAATAAAAAATAAAATAGGGCTGGGAGTGTTGCTCAGGGGTAGAATGATCCTGGGTTCAATCCCCTGCATCACAAAACAAAACAAAACAAAACAAAACAAAACAAAACAAAACAAAAAGAATACTGTTATATACATATATATATATATAAAATATATATATAATATATATATAAAATATATAAAAAATAAGAAATAATAAGAAAGTTGAGCCCCGCCCAGTCTTTGTTATAGGTAATGAATATTAATAGCTAGATTTGCTTGTGAGTGCCTTATTCATTGAAAGAACACTGGGCTTCTGAGTTCGATTTCACACACACTACAGAGCAGAGCTGGATTCTATGCTGTTTCAGTATTACCTGCAGAACTTACTTGCCTTTGACCAGTGGGCTATAATTCAAGTCTTCTTCCTGTGCAGAGGGAACAGCTGCTTCCTAGTCTAGCCAATTGCTGGCACGTGAGAATGTGAGCCGAGTAGTATCAGAGCTTCCAAATTTCCAAGAGAAGCTGGAAACACAGGGATTCATGTAAAAAAAAAAACACACAAATATCCTGATGTTTAAATACTGGCTTAAATTTTTTAACAATATTATGCTGGCCAAAGAACACATTCGTGGGCCAAATTCAGTCCACTGGCAGCCAATCTGCAATCTCTGCTACCCACATATGATCACAACTTTGTTCATTTTATCCACTGATTAATTCATAATTCGTGTGTTTGAGCATTGGTTCCAATGTGGTCCAGGAGTGATCTCGATAATCTAGATACATCTATTTCCATGCATGTCTGGTACTTGCCAATGCTGTACTGTTTCCACGATAAAAAGTGATTTGCCCTAACCACCTCCACTGTGGAGACATGTCTAATGCTTTCTTTTGATTCCTAATTTCATTTAAATATTCAGATAAAAGATCTATTGTGCAAATGATCCTTTAAAGGGATAGATGATGGGATGCAATGATAAATCATGGTTCATAAGGAGTTTGCTCTCCAACCTGAAAGAAAGAAACCTTCCCAAGAGACTGAACATGTCACTGCCTTAATACAGTGTTTTTCAAACTTGGTTCTGTGGAACCTAATGGGCTTGAAGTTCTTAACCCACATCATGGGATAACTGAAGGTTGTCACTTGAAATGTGGATTTTATGTAAAGATACAAAGTTTGATCTGTAAAGAAAGGGGTCTTATTTTCAGATCAATAGATTACTAAATGTAGAAGTGTTTCAGAGTTTCATATCAGATGAACCATCTGATATGTGATAAATTCTGTATGGATCTGAAAATGGCATTTGTATTACTTTTACCATATTCTCAAAGTGGTTTGTGCATCAACATAGGGTAGTTAAGATCAGTGAATATATGTGTTTTTGGTTATATGTGACTGAGATAAAAAGTGGTAATAAGGGTTGCTATTTAGAAGTCATTATTGAGGGAAATCAACAAGCTTTCCTACCATATTCAATAAAATAAAGCAAACATAAAGCATTAATCAAGGGTAAATTAAGAGGTTGGGAAAAGGTTAATACAAGTGGCAGTATTGAAGATTGAGAATTCATCAGATGTGGCACGTGCCTGTAATCCCAGTACTTGGGAAGCTGAGATAGGAGGATTACAGGTTCGAGACTAGCCTCAGCAACTTACCAAAGCCCTAGGCAACTTAGTGCAACCCTCAGTAACTTAGTGAAATCCTGCTTCTAAATAAAAAAAATAAAATAGTGCTGGGAGTGTAGCTCAGAGTTAGAATCACCCTGGTTTCAATCCCCAGTGCCAAAAAAGAAAAGAAAAAAAAAGAGAATTCATCAGATGAACAGAGTATTTTTGAGGGAGTAGAAAGCACTGGTCAGGGAGAAGTTAGTGTGTAATACATTGAATTTTAAGTACCTAGAAACACAGAGAGGTCCAGGAGGGATTTGGAAATGCAGCTGTGGATGAAGGTGTCAGGGATGGTCGATACACCCTGTGATGGAAATCTGGAGAATCACTGGGATAACCCAAGCAGCACAGAAGCATAGAGAGGGAAAGTCCTCACATCCTCCAGTTGGAAGGATGTTATCTGCTTTCTTCACATTGAAGATCAAGGTCCTCAGCACATATATGCCCTTGCTATATACACTTTGAATCTCCCAGAGTTTATTTTTTTCTTACTACAGTACACCATATAGTAAATACTTCATATTTTTTTGTGTGTGTGAACGAATGAGAATAGCAGCAAAAAATAGAATCTAAGGAATGGGAAAGGGAAGGGGGCCAGAAAGGAAGTTAGGAAGGATTGTTTAACAGATGGGATGAGAAGAGAAGAAGAATGGAAGCCAAAGGAGAAGCATATTTTAAGACACAAAGAATGGTCCTGTAGATTGAAATATTTCAGAGGGCTCATTTGGGGCAAGGGCTTAAAATCAACCATCAAGGCTGACAATGGGAAGGATGCTGGAAAATGTGGTTCATATTTTAAATTAATCACTGGAACTAATCACTGTGATTTTGGAATGCATCCTTTGATGGGTTGGAAGTCAATCTGCATAAGGCAAGTTTCCAAACTCACAATTTAGCAACATAACTGATAGTATAGATCTAGTATAAGAGACTAACAGGCAATTAATTGTGCTGAGTTTCATTACAGGTTTCCTAATTGAAAGAGCTTCCCGCTGATAGGGCAAGCTTAGTGTCTATTAAAGGGACAGAAATGAAGCATCAGACATTTCCACTGCGATTCTTTAACAATTAAAAACTCCAAACATAGGCATTTCTGGGAATGTACCTATTTGCTTAAAGGTTTCAGATTTTCAGCTGACATCTTTTCACACTGAAAAATACACTGAAAATAGAAATAAAAAGATAACAATTGTTTGAACAAAGGAGATGTCTTTGATATTTCTGTTTTTGTATTTTATTGCTTCAAATGCTTTTATCTTTTCTTGACAAACAAATCGCCATTTAAAAACTCGGGCAAAGAGGAATCCGCATATTGTTCCCAGAAAATTGAAATCTCATAAATATGCCATACCTCTCTGGAGCTCAAATATCTTCATCATATTTCCTAATTGGGTGGATTTTTGAAATATTCAGGCATATTCAATTATATATGATATAGTGCTGTTATAATATGTCATTGTAATGCTTTGAGAAAAAGACACTAAAATCTAGTAAGTAATTGCATTTGAATGCCATTGTTCTATCGTTAAAAAATAATAGTAGGAAAGTGTAGTGTAGTTTTGTCACAAAAATCAGGATGCACATCCTCTAAGCATTGGAGAGTTAGCAGTGCTTTACAGTTTTTTTAGATAATGTCATATAAAATCCAGAAATTACCAAGATTCTTTTCTTAAACCCACTGGAGAATTTGACACCTGTGAATTACTGAGCAATCATTGATCAATAACTCTCATGGCCTCTTAGAGCCCATAATAGCTAACAGGAAGTATGGCAATAGCCTATAGAGTCAGGGATTTAAAAATGTCAAGCAACACTAATAATTCATGCATCCTCAGACCATAAAGCCAGAAGCACGTCAATAATAATGGCATGCTCTTTGGAAAACAGATGAAATTAACATGCTAGTGTTTTAAGTTGAGAGAATATCATAGAACTTTGTTAAGTCATTTTCTCCAGCATATGAGGATGCTGATTTGTGTTTTATGTATTGCTATTACTTATTATGCCTCCTAGACATGTAGACCAAATACAAGACTATACATACTGTCAGTTGACAAAGGGCTCGGCATGGCATAATAGCAAAATGTGTAGGCAATAAAAAGAAATGCACAAAATAAATATCAATACCTGAGCAAGTCAAGTGTGCTAAAGGACACAAGAGATTTCAAACGCAGGAAACATTTAAGAAGAGAGATGGCAGAATAATAAAGGTCACTTTTAGGGAGGGTACTCCTGTTAAAATTAAACTTGCTTAGATTTGTTTTTATTTTTATTATTTCAAAGTAGCCTATTTTAGAAATCATGCTTAGAGATAAGACTTCAATTCAATGCTAAAAAAAACTACTGGCTCTCTAGAAACTATTTTTAAAAATTTTTTTGTGGTCTTCATATTTGAAAGAGGCTTTAAGGACAGTCACATTTGAAGAGGAAGAGAATACTGGAAACAAGAGAAAAGGGAAATTGTATTTTATTGAACGATTTCTTTATTACTATCCTGGGAACCAAAAAAGTGACTACAGCTATCAAATAAGTCTCCCTCACACACACACACACACACACACACACACACACACACACACAATCTTTAGATCAATCTTTAATGAGGAAGAAAGGGAAAAAAAAAGAAGAAAGATGTTCACCCAGGTCCTGTTTTATGGACACAATTCTGTGTCTCTTCCTAACTCATCAATATGCTCATGGTTCTTAAATTTAGTATTTAAATTATATGCCCAAGAGCCTTGAATGACATTTGCCACCCATTAAAAGACATATAGACGAATTAGATGGCATTGATAAAATCCTTGATATGATTTGTGACCCTTTAACTAACGACATTCTTCTAAAGTGACAAAAATCACAACAAAACATAAAAAAAGAGCGCCTCATTACAAAGAAACCCACCATACATTATTTAAAACTTTCTGTCTGAGAGAGCAAGGGCTAGAATGCATACTGAGTACCTGTTCCTCAACACGAAATGACTTCCATGAAACTCAGAGCACAGATTTCTGACTGGTCATTATGAGAAAAACAAATACCATCTGCAAATAACAATTAGCAGGTAATACTATTTAAGCTTCTGAAAAGAACATAAAATATGTATATAGAAGCTCTGAAGCTAATAAAAATATAATGCAGGTTACTTCAAAGCATTTCAAATTTCTATCGCGCAACTGCTAATAAAGTAAAACAGTGTTAAATCCATTTCCTTAAGTCCCATTAAAAAATCTCTCAGTTGCTTCAAGAACGGTTTGGTTCACTTGAAAGTTCCAGCCTGGTTTAGGAAAATTGTGTTTTACAGCTCTTCTATTGATTTTTCGTCAATTTAAAACTGTCGCTATCTGCTGATTCTGCTTATTGCTGAATTTAAAATGTCTATAGTATTTACATAGCACATAAAAATTACTCTTGTATTGTGTTTTTAATGCTGCTCTCTTTTTGTGGTTTCCATAGCTAGCGTGCTATTGAGGTGACTCTTTGATGTCATTCTCCTTTGTAGCACACAGTGAAATCTCACATTTTTCTTTAATCAGTCATGGCATATTGACTGAGGAATAAAACCATTTTTCATTTAATTTATTTTTTTAATTATCAGAATCTCAATTGTTTTTACATTTGTAGTTTTTAATAAAACTGATACTTCATATTGCTGGGTAGCTCAACACTCTAAAAATTATTTTCAGGTAAATACAACATCATCTTCAAATTAGCCCAAAGATATCAAGTTCTAATTTTTTACTTAGCTTACTGGTGAAAATTCTATCCATGGATAAATATATTATTCAGTGTCCGTTATCCATAAAACCATGTATATGAAATACACATAAAATTCTTATCATAAGCATTTGTTGATGCCAGTCCCATAAAGTATGCTTTATTTCCCTATGATTTTGCAGATGATTTATTCAGAAGATGGTCTTGGGGAATGTTTAAATATCTTGGTAAACAATGTGCATCAATCAATATACAAAAGTGGTGCTTTTTTGTAACTCCTGTTGAATGTGATTCTTTTCCTAAAATAGACATTACTAAACCAAGCTACAGATTGAGTTGCTAAGTGTCCATTAAACATGTAAAAACCACATGTGATGAAACTCACATCACTGGGAAAAATGAAATTTTCATTTTCTGTACAAATTCATCATGATTGCGGTTCACAGTGCCACCATCATGGCCTATAAATAATGCTATTGTAATCACGAAAACATAGATTATAGGGTTATTGTTTCAGCACATATAAAAATTCTCCTTCCTTGAGATCTGAATTTAACTAAACTCAGTATTTTTGCCCACTGACAGAATTTGCTTTACTCTGGAAATATTAAATGTTTTTGGTTTGTTTTGTATTATTTTTAACATAAAATCTTCCAGGTCACACAGCCTGGACTTGAATTTTTGACTTAGCTATTTGTTAAGGACAAATGGGAATAAAGAGGGAGGGTTTCTTTAAATGCCTCTCATTTATTCATTCATTCCACAGTCTTTTCAACTTGTTCTTGTTATGTTTAGAACACTGCACTACTGTGTGTCTGAAGCTGAACAAACTTCATACACATTAACTCAATGTGATTCATTCATAAATATTTTTCCATACTTGTAGTTATTCAGTTAAGCAGTACAAGAAGTAAAGGTGCTGGCTGTGCTGTTTACCATGAACAGAATGATCTCATAGAGCTGTTTTCCTTCCATAGACCTTTGTTATCTAGGTGAAATTGAGCAGTTACTCCTACTTCCAAGTTTTTCTTGTCCTAAGATTATTCTTTCATTTCTGTAACGAGCTAGGCAGCAATGTAACAAAACATAATGATTGCTAGTACAAAGGGAAGAGCTTTTAACAACTAACTATAAGACTTGGGTTTCAAATAACCTAAATAAAGTATAAACTATTAGTTTCCAAGCATAGAGATTCAAATTCTTTAAAGACAATGTAGTTTATAAACAGGCACTTAAAGTATATAATGAAACATATCTTTATAGGAAAAAAATTGAGTTTATAGCACATTTGATGAATTATAAAGTTATTGTTTTGTATGATTTTTACAATTGTTTCTTAACTATTATTTTTACTCCTTTGAGATGTTTTAAAAATTTCCAGCTTACCCTTATTGTTTTACATTTGACAAAAATGAGATATTGGAAATTTTATTGTATATTAAGCCATGTGTCTCAATTACTTATAATAATTATATGAATCAAATTATCAAATATAACCCAATTTGTCACCCAAAAGAAAATGATGGAATGTTCCAGTATACAGGGACACTCTGATAGTATTTTTTGTGCATGTCAGCTTATGCAAGTCACTCCTTTTCTCACTACCAGAGGCTGAGTCTCTTTTAAATAAGACTTTTGCAATTATAAGTACAATTTTATTTAATCTTATGCAATTTAAAAATATGTAAAAGTATACAGAAATTCAAAAGAACAAACTTGCCACCTTATTTCCATGATGGTTGCTATGCATTTTAAATAGAAATAGTTTCAAATATCTATATACTCATGCATGCAGATAGGATTCCTCATAAATTTGTGTAATTTTTAAAGGTTATTTTTCAGTAGCCAGTTATTTGTTTAAAAGCATATCCCTTATAATGAACAGTAACAATTTTAATTAT
Source organism: Glis glis (assembly GCA_004027185.1). Lineage (NCBI taxonomy): Eukaryota > Metazoa > Chordata > Mammalia > Rodentia > Gliridae > Glis > Glis glis. The sequence goes on from PVJS01027916.1 coordinate 14,226, forward strand.
TTATAAAATCTTTTATTCCTATGGATGCAGTTTCATCTTCTTGGTTGTTATTGTCTTGTTTCAATATTACAAATGTGTCTCTCATGAATACCTTTCAGTACAGGTTTTCATTGGCATTCTAATATTTCCTTATGAAGGGTTCCCAGAAATAGAATTTGCTGCCTCAAATTATAAGACTATTTTAAGATATTTGAGGCATTTTGCCAAGTTGAATTTTAAAGGGTTTATCAATCAATTCTCACCATCCATGTTTTAAAGTGTTGACTCCTCGGTACCTCTGTACTGATCAATCAATCATAGATTCAAATTTCAGCAGTGTTGCTAATGTAGTAACATCACTTGTTTAAATGTGTAACACCCAGCAGCTAAGGAGGGACCCAGAACTGCACAGGCTTGCAGCAGATGGCAGGGTCCTGGAGGTGACCTGTCCTGGCTAGAATTTCTCACTAATCATTGTATAACTAGACCCCCAGGTGGAGTTCAGGGACAGACAATTCTGGAGACTTTGCAGAATGCATGCCTTGAACTTGACTTCCAAAACAAATGAATCCTTTTGGGGTAGAAAGGAAAAAACATCCTCAAATCATAAATGAGAACAGAACATTTTTCTCTTTTCGTGCCTTTAAAATATGGACTTTATGTTAAAATAGACTCATAAATTTATGGATGAACAAGACTTTTTAGTAGACAACTAGAGACATAATCTAATCAATTCGTACCAGAGAAAGACTTTTTAGATGTAATAGTGATCATTACCTTTGCAAAATGATATTCAATCAAAATAGCAGTTCTCTCAATAACTGATGAATTATTTGGCAGAAATGTCATGTGATTATTCAACAACAACAACAAAAAATCCCTCATCTTTACTTCATTGTGTCTAGTTTTATGCACAGAAACAAGTTATAAAATAGTATTGCTAATTATTAAATCAGGAAATTACTTTGGGTATTTTACTTTTTAGTGAACAGTAGTTGACTTATTAGTCCATATGTTGGGGTATTGGCTTCAATGAATAAATAGCTGGATGGAACTACATTCCTGAAACTAAATTTTGTGATTTTAACTAATCTCACCATAATAAAAGATCATTTAGACAAATTCCATATAATGCCAAATTAAGTTAATTCAAATTGGTTATCAAATTGTAAAGAAAACTTTGGACCTATCAAATTCATAGAAAAGGTAGTATTGTGATTAGCAAATATCTTGAATAAAGAATATGGGAAAAATTAGCCAAGTCTGTATGATACAAAAGATTTGTTCAATTAGTACTTGGCAAGAGGCTGCTACTAGAAGGATCATAACTCATGTTATAATTTATATCAACTCAAAATCACTTAATAGGAAACAGTTGGCAGTATTCTGGAAGTGAATAAAACTATCACACAATTTATTCATGAGTGAAATTTTCTTGTGCACGTGATATCTGGAAATTGTTTCTCTGACAATCAGAGGTCACACATATATAGAAAGACTTTCCTCCCAAATCTGCTAGTACTTAGAATTTATTTATCAGTTTGTAAAAATTTGAGAAGCGTAATAATTTTCAGGTAATAAATAAGATAGATGCAATTCACTTTACTGATTTCCTCAAATGCTATAGAAAAACAGTGCATATTTTTTATATGTATAATAATTTCTAAACAATTTTGCTGTTTCTACAAATGCAGTCTTTGAAACAAAACTCTTATAAATAATATTTTGGATGAACTTGTGATCCTCCCACCTTAGCTTCCCAAGTAGCTGGGATGACAGGCATGCACCACCATACCCAGCAATACAAGTATAATTATTGAGGATCATCCGAAATGTTATATATGTTAAAGATAGTAAATAGTTTCACATCCTCTGCATTTCAAAATGATTAGGAATATATCAGTTGTGTCTTATAAGAATGAAAAAATTTCCATTGTCCATTTGAAACACAAAACAAAAGGTAGAATCAAGAGACACATATTGAAACCAGCAGTTTCTCCAAACTTTCTACGACTTTTACAAGAATGATAAACCTCAAATGTACTTCAGTAAGTTCCTCAGAAAAGATTTGATGTTGAACAGTCGTCTATGAGTCATTTCAAGCACAAGAGCTGCCATTAAGAAGTCTGAGACAAATGGTTACTGCCTGGGTATTTTTCTGTAATTGTGATCCAATTTCACACTGGTGTTAAGGTCACAAAAGCTCAAAGGGTTTTCTTGATACATGATCTCAATCTCCAAGGAATGAGACCAGCCCTCAGCAGTACATATTACAATAAGACTATCTTCAAAACTGACATGATTATTATGAATGTACAAGCAGGATAATGTGTCAGAAAATATACAAAGATTATTAATAAAGCAAATGCACACAGGAATCAATTGCTATGGGTCATGGGTTACTGACATCAAAGTGTGACATACAACTTCTAGATTTCATTTTTGTTTTAAAAGCTTTTGAAAGAAATATATGAATAAACCTATCCCGAAGAGACAGACTTATGATCCCTTTTTTCCTGGAAAAAAAGACAGAGGTGTTTTTTTTTAACTTTCCACCATTGAACACTGTTTCCAAAATTTAAGGGCAATAGAACAAGTAGAAGAATAATTTCGTTTTATAGTTGTGTCAACACTACCCAATTGTGCTTGTAGAGCTGGGTTTTCTCTAACTTCTCTTGCACTCTTGGGGCCCTCTACCCTCCTAGATATATAATGAAGTTGCATTGTAGAAGAGATTAAAGCTACATATAACAATTTCTAGACAGAAAGAGCTATTAAATTTTGAACACACTAAGGGAAATTGATAAATCAATCTCTGTGTTTCTCTGTCTCTTTCTCATCTTTCTAATCCCTTTAAAGATGTAATGGGTTAGTGTAGTGCATTTTGTTTTAGACATTGTCATTATTATGCCCATACAAGATGAGATACATTAAACATTGTATTTTAAACTAAAAAAGAAAGCAAATTGAAGATGAAATATATAAAAATATAGGTAAGCCCCCTTATTCTGCTCCCCCCAAACCATTAATGATTTTTGTACTTAGGTAAAACCACTAAGGAATTCAGTTTACTTCTCTGAATCCCCCCCTTAATGAAAATTTCCGGAAAAGGAAAAAACACAAGTCAATATGAACAGGTTCACATTTGCTAATTGACTTTACTTGTGCCCTAAAGCTCATATGCACACCTCTCATCATCGAGGGCATTGGAAACAATCTATTTCAATAAAAGTTAAGATATAAAATATGGAAATATCTCCTGCTATAATTTTAAGCTTAAGGAAACAAAACAAAAAGACTTACAGTATTTTTAATATTACTATTTTTTAAAAAAATGGAACACACAGCTTCACAGTTGGTATGACAGTTGTTATGGTTTGAATCTAGACCATCCCTCTGAATCTCCCGTTGTAAGCATGGTTCCCCAATGCAGAAAGGTTCAGAGTGGGGCTTGTAGGCAGTTATTGGGTCATGAGGATTCTGATCACATCAATTAATTTAATGGATTAAATTAATTCATTGATAGCTGAATGGACTACTGAGAGGTGGGACCTAGTTGGAAGAAGCAGGTCACTGGAAGAGTGCCCTAGAAGAGTATCTTATCCCTGACCCTTTCCTCTCCCTCTCTGCTTCCCAGCTGCCATGAACTAAGCAGCTTTCCTCCACCAGGCCCTTCTGTCATGATGTTCTGCCTCACCTCAGGCCCAAGGCAGTATAGCCAGCCAACCATGGACTGAAACCTATAAAACCAGGAGCCAAAATAAATCTTTCCTCCTCTAAGTTGGTCTTGTCAGGAATTTTGGTCGCAGTGACACAAAGCTAACACCCCAGCATTCACCGATGTGTGTACAAGGGCTGTGGTGTACCAGCCACAGGGATGGCTGTAGCCCTCAGGGTTTGGGGTGAGGCCTGGCCTTTCCTAGCATTCCGCCTCTGGTGGAGGAAGCCTTCTCCTTTGACCTCAGTGTGGCACATGGACACTGTTTTCAATGACTGCCATGATATACAAAAATTTAAGAAACCCTGCTGTACAATAGCTATGGTAGGTTGTGGTGTTTTTAGAGTTGGGAATTATCCAAATTACAATGACAACTACTTAAATATGGGGGTTCACAAAACCCCTAGAAGGAAGAGAGAGAACTTCTTTTTTTTAATTTGCCAATTTTAAAAATATATTTGTGTTTGATGCAATTATCTTCTGGAGATACCAGGGAAATGTGACAAAGAAAACTATTAAATGCCTCCAATCTCTTACATTTACAGCAAGGTGATTAGTAAAATCTCCCTCACCCTAATAAATATGGTGAAAAGATATTTATTTTGTTATCTTGGCTTTCTGTTTTCAAAGACCAATTGACCACCCCTCATGAACATTTAAGCCACTGCTAATAGAAAACATTATTCTCCATGTTTTACTTTTGCAACCATAGGTATAGGTGGAATTGTGGACCAAAGATAGCTATGGAAATGTCTGTAAGAGTCCATGTTTCTTAATCACA
>PVJS01027917.1:0-25893 GCA_004027185.1 Glis glis
CACAAACCTATAAGACTCAATCACTATCTGGAGCATGAAAGGGAGGGAAGGGGGAGGGAATAGGGTGGGATTGGAGGGAGGGCTAAATGTGCAATGTGTGCATGTATGATGTTCATACCCTGACATATATCAAAATGTATAATTATAATTTACAATGCACCAATAAATGAACATAAAAAGTTAAAAAAAAAAAAAAGAATAATACTGCATTAAATATGAAGTATTGCTAGCAAGCACTTGCTGTGTACCAGGTATAACCACTTTATGCAAATTAGTTTATTTAATCCATACATCAATCTTCTAATAGATATATAGTTATTCTCCCCATTTAAAATTGGGCACGCTGAGGAAGTGCTGTAGTTTGATCTCCAAGGTCCCCTAGTGGTCCATGTGTTAAAGCGTGGTTCCCAGCATTGTGCTGTTGGGAGGTGGTAGAAACTTTAAGAGGTGGGGCCTAGCGGGGATCTTCCAGCTATGGGGGCATGCCCTTGATGGGAGGAGTGGGACCCAGTCCCTTCCTCTTCGTCCCTTTTGCATTCCAGTCATACAGTGAGGAGCCTTGCTCCACCACACGCTCCTTGCCACAGGCCCAAAGCAGCAGGGCTAATGACCATGGACTGAAACCTCCAAAACTGAGCCAGAATAAATTCTTTCTCTTTATAAATTGATTATCTCAGGTGTTTTGTTAGGGCAACAGAAAGCTGATTAACACAAGCAACAGTAAGTTAATCTGGTATGGCTACAGACATGTTGAATGGTAAAACAGCCAGGTCAGGGTAAAAGCCCTGAGAGAGGTTATAACCTCAATAGCCAAATAAAAATGACAACTCATTGTATGGGACTCAGTAAATTGAGGGAGGAAGACAAGCAGGGCCACTAGCATAGCAGCTCCTATCAAGGTAAAATAAACAGAAGAGAGCTTAAAAAAAAAATAAGAGTTCTTACCAAAAAAGAAATCCTAATTATTCCAAGAATTGTATGAGGACAAGGAAGCTGATGTATATTTATATATTTTCTGTTACTATATGTGTCTATAATGTGCAAATTAGGACAAATAAGAAAGGAATCAAAATCAAAGTCATATTCATAAGCAATTTTTTTTTTATGTGTTGCACAGGATGACACCAGGTTAACAGGCACAGGTTAACACCAGGATAACATGAAAAGTATCATCCAGCTGAGCAAAATGACCTGGGAAGAAAGTACTACACCTTATCTTTTTATCGCATTTTACCCAAGTGCATTGCCCTGTAATGTGTCCTACTGTATTCCACCTTACAGTGTCCCAAAGTTCTGAAAGAAGAGAAAATGTGATTTTGCAATAGCTGGTGGGCCTAATGTAACCACCCTGATGATGATCATACGAGACAGCATTAAAAACAAAAACAGCTTAATATTGACTTTTCAATACTCACCCGTTCTCCAGAGAACTAACAATTGAAAAGCACTTTCAAACCTCGTACAGCAGGAAAGCATGTTTGTCATCCAGTCTCCTTGGGGGCCATACAACTTCATTATGGGGGTGGGGGGGCACTTAAAAGCTAGATTTCTGTGTTCAGCCCTTTCAGAGGAATGAAAAACAGGACCATAGACTATAGCCATCTTGTTATTTCATTTGAAAACCATGACCTTCCTTCTACATAGCTGGAAATTCCTATAGCTCATATGGAGCTACTCATAGCTCGAAACCCACAACCTTTCACTATAAACACTTCTTGTCAAAATTACTATTCTATATTTTCTATGTTATTCCTTTATTCGAAATTTATGTTTAGAATTATAGCATCTCTTACACTGTATCACAAGGCTACAAGTTTTGAGTTTTCTGCCTCAATTCCATTTTCCCCATGGCCCTGTTATTTGGAGGGAAAGTAAGACTTTGTTATGTAGGGATTAGTTTTAGAAATGCATAGGCCGTGTTATAGTACAAGCAACTGTACTCATTTAACTATTGTTTCATCATATCTTCCTGCCGGAGTCCTAAGGATGACACTTCCCCAACCCCAGCAGACACGGCCACATGGGATGTGCTGTACAGTAGGTCTGGTGCCATCCCCTTGCCACACCTGGGTGGGGCAGGAGGCACCTCACTGTCCTGCCTCCTGAATGGACATCCTGCTGACAGAGCCTGTCCTTGTCACCAGGCATAGTATATCTCAGGGGTTCAATCAGGACTTAGCAGGAGGGCCAAGATAAAGTTCAGTTTAAAAGTAGATCTTAAGCCAGGCGTGGTGGCGCACGCTTGTAATCCCAGTACTTTGGGAGGCGGAGACCGGAGGATCCGGGTTCGCGGCCAGCCTCAGCTCTCTCTCTCCCTGTCTCTGTCTCTGTCTCTGTCTCTCTCCTTAGTGAGGCCCTCCGCAACTTCGTGAGACCCGGTTTCAAAATAAAGTATAAAAAATAGGGCCGGGGGCGTAGCACGGAGGTAGAACGCCCCTGCATTCAATCCCCGGTACCGCAAAAAAAAAAAAAAAAAGATCTTTACAACCATTCATTGCCCAGAATTCCATTATTCCTTATCCTAATCCCTACTTTAACAAGCAGACTACTGAGAACTATGGTTGGTAAGACTGATATATAATGTCTCTTGATGTAGATAAATTGGACCATGTGCTGGCCCAGAGACTTGTGCTGATGGCAATGAAGCAATGCTGCCGTCTTTAAAGCAATTAGACAGTAGGATTTTGACTGACTTGTAATATTTAACGGGATGAAAGAGGTTTAAAATTTATGTACATTAATTGCAGGTAGCAGATTCCTACTGTAGCTCCTCTCCTTTATTATTAATTCCTCACAAACCAGGTCTTGACACTCATTATGCATATGTCTCATCTTTTTTCTGTGCTGCAGTTGACTGATTTGTTTTCCTTCCTTCTGGAAAAGAGGGTTAGAACCACATTCAGCCAAAAATAACATTAAATGTGCAGGTCTCTCCTGGCAAAAAAAATCCCCCCGTGGAACAGGTAGCAAGGTCTAAATCTGCAAAGCCTGGGAACCTCAGGAGGGATCCTACTGCCAAGTTCTACAACGCAGAGTTTGAGTTGGATAGAACCCTCCTTAAGACGGTACGAGCTTTCCAAAGACAGACATTAAGGCTTCACTTCAACTTAAATACAAGTTCTTGCAAAAGAAAAAAAAAAAAGGTATTTCCCCTACTTTGCCCAAAACATCTAAAATCAGAGAATTGAGTAGTTTTGCAGCATCACCTACTGCTCGGGGCTTCACCTTGGAAGAATGTAAATCTGAGATGAGCTACCAGTAAAACAGATGGTCAACTCTGCCCAAGGGCCAGTTTTTATTAGGCTGACTGCCAGGAAGATTTAGGATCTGTTTTCCACATGAAGACAGCATAAATAGGGCCTCTGAAGAGAGACACAGTTGTCACAGTGCCATTTGGGCCACGAGAACCTCTTTGATTTCAAACAAATCTTCACTTCAAGATTTAACCCTGCTTTCACTACCCTCACGCTTCAATTCCAAAGTTAATACCTATTAAAACCTTGCACACCGGGCCTGCGACAAGGCCGTTCTGTTTGTGGAGGAACACCTGTGCTTTATAGGTTGATGTGGTGCAGCTCCAGCTCATCAGTTGGTATGAACTCGTTTAGAATCAACACCGAAATTATGATGCCATTTGGCATCTTCTGTAGCAATCACAACACTAAAAAGAGTCTGGCTATTTAGAGGAAATTCTGAGTATAAAGCATCTGTCTTTGTGGCAAGTTCATCTAATCCAAATAAAATATTGGTATTACTCGTTAGAAGAATCTTACAAGTTATTTTTACTATTAGTGCACTGTAACCAGTGTGGTGTGCATGCAGAGCTGGTAAATCATGGAGAAATGTGAACACGTGTGTTCTTCAGAAAAATTGATCTACAAGTCTATACCTTGGAAGCACTGATTAAGCAGCCAGCTCTCCAGTCCATATAGACAGATATAATTTGTTTGTATATGTGGTACTGGGGATTGAACCTAGGGGCGTTCTACCTCTGAGCTACACCCCCAGCCCTATTTTATTTGTTTTTATTTTGAAACAGGGTCCCATTAAGTTGCTGAGGGCCTCACTAAGTTGCTGAAGCAAGCCTTGAACCTGCGATCCTCCTGTCTCTGCCTCCCAAGTACTTACAGGTATGCCCCACCAGGCCTGCCTTCTCCAGTCTATATTATTAACAAGGGATCAGCCACTGTATTTCATTCCATCATTCAACTAATAGTCATGTCACAGAAACTATTCTAGGTGCTTGAGATACGTATGTGAATAAAGCAAAGTTTTGTGCTATTGTGGAGCTATATTCTAGTGAAGGAAGGCAGTAACATGTAAGTTACATTAAATATAAGTTATATACAATTTATAATAGTAGGCGGTGTGAGATCTCTTCGTTATTACCACAATAATTCTATATAATACCACACCAAAACAATAAATTGGGGTGTTTTCTATTTGTGTGTGTGTATGTGTTTAATGATCATGTATGTGAGATAGATGGAGCTCCATCGATTATTATTTATTTATTTATTCATTTATTTATTGTGGTACTAGGGATTGAACCCAGGGGTGTTCAACCTCTGAGCTATATCCCCAACCCTATTTATTTTTTTATTTTGAAACAGGGTCTCAATAAGTTGCAGAGGGCCTCATTAGGTTGCTGAGACTGGCTGCAAACCTGCCATCCTCCTTTCTCAGTCTCCCCAAGTATTGGGATTGTAGGAGTACACCTCCATGCCTGGCTTCCATTGATTTTAACTGCTCTAAGTTGGGCTTACTTCAAAGCTGCAGCTTGGGTCCAGCTTATCTTTGCACCAGTGGCTTCCTCAGGCATGTTCTCATGGGGAAACATAGGAACACAAGCAAACAAGTCGAACTGTTCAAGTATATTTCAAACCTCTGCTTGTGTTATATGTGTTAACATCCCACAGACCAAGGTCATTCGAAGCCAAGGGGGCTTGGGAGTTTTTGCATGGAAGTGGAGAAGGAGTGGATAATTTTCATATGTAAGTTATCCAAACAGCAATGAGGAGAGGGCTAAGGGACATCAGGAATCCTGGGGGTAAGCCATATTACAATATGGGGTGTCATTTAAGCAAAAGTTTGAAGGAGGAGAGTCTGTCTGGGAGAGGAGAATACAAAGCATACAGGAGCAGCTAATGTAAGTTGCAGGAGGCAGGAGCATGTCTAACATCTTCCAAGAACTACGTGGAGGCCAGCGTGACTAAAACAGTGAACCAGGAGGCGAGGAATAGGCAGAGAGTTTAGAGGAGGCGTAGGTATAGAGGAGCCTCAGAGACCGATGTAAAAACTTCCGAGTTTTGAAAGGAATGACATGAAGTGGCTTACCTTTGCGAAAGATCATGATGGTTTAAGTATTGACAGTTGACTGTAGGGTGCTGAGGGCAGAAGCAGAGAGGCTAGTCAGGAGCAAAAGTAAAGTCATCTTGGATCAAGGCAGTAGCAGTGGAAATGGGGAAAACAGGTTGGGTTCCATTTTAAGTTAGAACCCATAGGATTATTTCTGATAGGTTGGAAAGAATGGGAACGAGCATGGCTCCAGGTTGATCCACTTTCATCCTTTAACCAGCCTGCAGGGCACTCACCTGGAGCTTCACTCACCCCAGTACACCAAGATGGTGAACTAAGGAAGAAAAGGAAACAAATTTACTGAGTGCCTATTAAGGGGAGTGCACAAGCAAGGTGTTTAAGCCAAACATCCTCACCAGGAGTGCCTTAGAACTCTGGTGTGCTGTGCGCGAGTTAAAGGTGCTGCCATAATGAGTGTTAGCCCCATCCATTTACCCCAGTGTGACGTCTGCACATTATCAGTTCCTTGTTGGCAAGAAATGAAGATAGGTTAGACAGTGCAACTTTAAATAACTGTGTGTGTGGGGGGGTATCCTAATAAAAACCCTTCACTGCTGTCAATCCTAACATAGTCAACTCAAGCAAACCTCTTCTGAACATTGTCTGTATGCACATTCTGCTCTAAGTACCACAGGAAATGTAAGGCGAGTGAAACATGCTTCCTGCCCCTAGGAGGATTCCCCCAAACACAAAGTTCTGCTCATTTGAGTATAGAAGATGCAAAAGATACTCTAGTTGAAGCCAGGCGTGGTGGCGCACGCTTGTAATCCCAGTACTTGGGAGGCGGAGACCGGAGGATCCGGGTTTGTGGCCAGCCTCAGCTACTTAGTGAGGACCTCTGCAACTTTGTGAGACCTGGTTTCAAAATAAAGGATGAAAAATAGGGCTGGGGGTGTAGCTCGGAGGTAGAATGCCCCTGGGTTCAATCCCCAGTACCACAAAAAAAAAAAAGATACTCTAGTTGAGTATCTTCTAAGCTTGACAAGTATGTTGCATAAAAACCTCAAACGGTGCGTCCACTTGCTTTGTTTTTGCACAAGTCAGAAATCTGGAATACATACTAAATTTATCCTCCACCCTGAGTCACCATATTTAGTGTATGAGCCATCTATTGCTGCTAACAAATTACCACTAACTTTGAATCTTAAAACAAGACACATTATCTCGCAGTTTCTGCGGGTCAGGAGTCAAGGTATATTTAAATAAGCTGGGTCCTTTGAAAGGCTGAAAACAGATGTTGGCCAGGGATGGGATCTCGGCTAAGTGCTTGATTGGGGTAGGCCATTTCCAAGCTTATACTGATTGTTGGTAGAATTCATTTTCTTGTGGTTGTAGGCGTTCAGTCTCATTTCTTTGCTGGTTGTCAGCTAAAGGCCCTGGCAGGCTATCTGCGGGAGGATGTCCTCAATTCCTCATTACATGGGCCTTTCAACTTAGCCCCTTGCTTTAAGTCATATGCAACCCATTACCTTGACTGTATTCTATCTGTTAGGAGCCAGTCACAGGTCCTGCCCACACTCAGTGGGAGGAGATCATACAAGGGCAGAAACAACTGGAGTCCATCTGAAGTCTGCTACCCCAGGAAGTACTGTCCCAGCACCTCGTTACTGTAGAAGATCTATCCATGTGTCTAATGTCTAAGGCCAGTCTTTCTACTTAGCCACTGAGATATTCTTCACATTGAAGCCAGGCAGATATTTCTAACATAGAGGTCTGCTCCTATCAATTCCAAACCAAAATAAGGATTCCCTATCAGCTGGCATAAAATCCATATACTTCAACAATCCTATAAGGCTATCTAGTATATTTCTAATTCCACCTCTCCATCATCATTTTCATCAACTCCTATTTTGGTACTTTACATTCTAGCTCTTCTTAAACACTGGTCATTCCCAATAATGCCCTCATTCCCCCATATCACTTTTCATACTTAGAACAATTCCCTTCTGCTCTCCTCTGTCGCCCCTATTTCTCCCATGTCTCATGCATCTCTGTTCTTCCCAAGCACTTTTAGTTATTTTTCTCTTGCTATCTCTGTTCTATATATATAATAACCACATATATGGTATATGTATTATATGATATATATTATGTATTATAACCAGTCCCTTACTGTGTTATCATTGCTTATTTTTCATTGACACTTTGAGCTTATTGAGAACAAAAAAGGGTCTATGAGTGAGTGTGTGTGTGAATGTGTGTGTGTATGTGTGTGTGTTTGTGTGTGTGTGTGTGTGTTTGTGTGTCCCCACCCCTCGGCCCAGTTCCTCTGACTCATGGAAACATCTAGAAGAGTTCTTGGAATATAGTAGCTCCATAATAAACATTTATTGCATGAGTGGTGGCAGCTGTTATGATATAAAATGTCCCTTGAAGAGCTCAGGAATGACATAGTTATGTCATGAGAGTTGTAATCTTATCAGTAGATAAATCTATTATCTGGGTGGTAAGCTAGGGCAGTGGGGGTGTGGCTAGAGAAGACGGGTCCCTGGGGGTGTGGCCTTAAGGATTGTGCTTGTGTTTTTGAATTCCTGTGCTTGCTTGCCCTCTGCTTCTGACCTCCGTGATGTAAGGAGCAGAGCCTAAATGCTCTCCCTCTCTCTGCTTCCCGCAGCCAGGCCCTGAGATCCATAGACCCCAGATCACAGGGACTGAACCAGAACTCTCCCAGAAACTACAAGCAAATAAACCTTCCTCTAAGTTGTGTGGTCAGGTCTTTTGGATTATAGCAGTGATAATGTTAAATGAGACAGCAGTTTTATTAATCATGGTAATGCTAGCTAAGGTAACATAGAGTTCTGGGATGTTACACATTAAAAGTTTATTTTTTTTTGTTCTTGTAACAATACATTGCAAGTGTTCCTAGCCAGTTGCTGGCCTTCCACAGTCACTCAGAGGCTCAAACACCTTCCATCCTGTGGCTCCACCTCCTGCAAGATCTTGGAGTCTTCTGTATCCAGGTGTCAAATGGAAAGCAGCAGGTGGAGAAGACACCACACTTCTTAACTTCCTTCACTCTGAAGCCTTCTGTCTATTTCACTGGTAGGAACATGTCATGTAGCTATACTAAAGGAGTCTGGGAAATGAGAATCCAATTTGTACTCCAGAGATTTGGTGGTCATTAGCCAGTTTCTGGCACAGCAGTCAACATGAAATTCTCACTCTTGGATGGGAGTGTCTCTTTGCTGATACCTGAGTTAGGGAGATGAGAATCTAGACTTTCATGAGTAAAGGAAAGAATATATGGGCATCAGCTCCCAGATAACATAGGTGTCTAGTAAATAGCAAAACAGGTGCTTGCTTCTAAACACACCTGAGCTTGCTGCAGGCAACGCCTGCATTGATAAGCATGACTTTTTTTTTAAAGTCTTAATGTTAGCCAGGCATGGTGGTGCAGGCCTGTAGTCCCAGTACATGGGAGATGAGACAGGAGGATCACAGGTTCTAGGACAGCCTCAGCAACTGAGACCCTCTGCAACTTAGCAAGACCCGATTTCAAAACAAAATAGGGCTGGTGATAAAGCTCAGAGGTAGAATACTTCTGGGTTCAACCTCCAGTACCAAAAAAAGGAGGGGGGGGGTTAATGTTCAGATCCAGAAGTGGTGTACAAGGTATAATCTTCCTGATACACAGAAATGTCCTTGTTCAACTGTCTAGACATATGACAGCAGAAACCGTCAGCCTGTCACATGCTTCCAAGCTGCTGGGCGAATGGGCTGCTGAGTTAATAGTTCCTTTTATCACTCCCCATCCTTGACAGCTATCTTTAGCCATGTAGGTATAGATCAAATTCCTTCAGAAAGCATCCACAGAGATGGATGACAGATGTTTCAGGAGAAGAAAAGTAAAACGTCCCCAGTGCACCAGCAAACTGCTATTGCTACCTGTGGAGTCAGCTCTTGAATTGTGTCCATTTTTCTAGCTTTTCCGTTGCTCCAGAGTTGTGGCTCTCTGCTGTTTGATAAAGCACATTCACACTTGAGAGCTAGAACCTGTGGCGACACTCCAAGAATCCCAGCAGGCAGCCAGTGACATGGAAATTTAGTTAGTAGGGCTCCTACTTGTGGCATCCAAATCTGATAACTGGAATGTTTGTGAAAGGAACTTTGTGAAGTTCAACTCTTTCAGACTCCAGACTTCCCAGTTGAAACGCATAATAGAAACATGCATATGAAAAAGGAGAGGTAGAGTGAAAATGTGAAGTTTTTGAAAAATTAAATTTTCTTCAATATGTCGACTCTGTAATTGAGCACATTCGAGCATTAATGATCTCTCATAGTGAAAGCTGAGCTGGTTAATGATTTTATGACTTGAATTTCAGAGCACAGTCAGGATACAATTTTATTAGGGTTCATTGAATTTGGGCCAGATGACAGGACGCTGAATAATACAGATAAATGTCTTCAGTAATTATTCTCCTTTTTTTTTCTGCCTTACTGGTTATTTTTGTATTGTTACCATACAGAATTCATTTTAGGGCTTAAAAATGTTTTTACTGCTCTGGGTTTCATTATAAAACGTCTTTTAAGTTAGGCTAATAAGGAGGGATTTTAGTAGATTGGTCATGGGTATTTTTAATCAATAAAATAAATGGAATGAAACAAAGAAATGAACAATAAAACACGGTTACTCATGCCAGCATCTGTTTTTTATTGCATAGTAAGGTACAGAGAAAATTGAACTATTAGAAGTATTTACACACTTATGTATGCGACCAAAGCAAGAAAATCATTCCGCCACTCCTGGTAGTACATTTAACTCTTTTACTGTGCTTTTAAAATGATCACTGATATTTCAAATGATGGTAGGCAACAATCACTTTTCTTCACTTATTCTGTATCATTAATTATGATGATATTAAAAGCTAATAGATTATTCTGTAAAGTAGGATTTTATTATAAAATCTTTCGTAATTTTCCAGTTAAGTTTTAAGCTTCTGAGAACAAACACTTGTTGCAAACTATTTTTCAAACAATACAGAAATACTGAGTATGAACACTTAAGTGAAATTAACATTTAAAAAGTGAAAGTTTCGCCGGGCGCATGCTTGTAATCCCAGTACTTGGGAAGCGGAGACCGGAGGATCCTGGTTCACAGCCCGCCTCAGCTACTTAGTGAGGCCCTCCGCAACTTAGTGAGACCTGGTTTCAAAATAAAGTATAAAAAATAGGCCGGGGGCGCAGCTTGGAGGTAAAATGCCCCTGGGTTCAATCCCTGGTACCGAAAAAAAAAAAAAAGTGAAAGTTTCCCACAATCCCAAACTCAGAAGGTAATCACTGCTCAGTTCTTGGAGTTTATTCATCTCAACTTTTCACTGTGAACAGATGAAAGGACTAATAGATAAATATAATGCATACTGTTTTGTAACTTGCTTTTTTCATTTAATAGTACATTTGAATATTTTGAGTCACTCAAATTTCTTTTTTTTTTTTTTGCGGTACTGGGGATTGAACCTAGGGGCATTCTATCTCCGAGCTACATCCCCCGGCCCTATTTTTTATTCTTTATTTTGAAACAGGGTCTCACTAAGATGCAGAGGGCCTCATTAAGTAGCTGAGGCTGGGCGTGAACCTGCAATCCTCCTGTCTCAGCCTCTCAAGTACTGGGATTACAAGTGTGTGCCACCACACCCAGCTCCAAATTTCTAATAAAATAAATAATGTAAAACTATTACAAGAATATTCATTTACTTAATCTTTGTCAATGATAATTATTCTAAAGAGTATAAAAAGCTGGGCATGTGGCAAACACCTGTAATCCCAATACTTGGGAGACTGAGATAGGAGGATTGCAAGTTCAAGACCAGCCTTAGCAACTTAGTGAGGCCCTCCACAACTTAGTGAGACCCTGTTTCAAAATAAAAAATAAAATAGGGATGGGGCTCAGCCACTTAGTGAGGCCCTCCACAACTTAGTGAGACCCTGTTTCAAAATAAAGAACAAAAAAATAGGACTGGGGTTGTAGCCCAAAGGTAGAATGCCCCTGGGTTCAATTCCCAGTACCGCAAATAAAAAAATAGGGATGGGGCATAGCTCAGAGGTAGAATGTTCCTCAGTTCAATTCCCAATACGACAAAAAATACATACATACATACATACATAGGAAAAGATAAATAAAAAGTATAAAAGAACTAAGTCTTTGTGACAAAGGAATTCTCTGAACTCTTGAATTTGTCTTGCACAAATGAACTCTTTCCATCAGTGTTTCCAATGCCACATCAAATTAGAGCGAAAAGTTACAATTTCTTTTTAAACTAAATATTTTGATTCATACCTTGGAAACCTCCATTCTGCATTTGAAAAGCCCTTCTTGGTGGGGACGGGCCCAAAGGGAGCAAGCCCTGTCTGGCTGTCACAGCCTAAATGAGTCATCCAAAATCATTCCATCCTGTTTTATTTTTTAAGTCCCCTATCTCTGCTCATAATGTACTTACTCTGCAAAAAGCAGAATAACCTCATAGCCAATATTCCATTCTAAAAGCATTCTCTCTGCCTCCTCAAGTTTCTTCTCACTTAGTGAAGTTACCATACACCCAGTCTCCCAGATGTAAAATCTTGAAGCCATTCCTTACATTCCACGTGTCGCTACTCCATATCCCATCAGTCGCCAAGCTCTGCTCATAATTCTTCCTCAACAGTGCACAAAGCTGGCTCTCTCTCTCTCAACCACCACTGTGCTGCTGGGGGCCAGACCCTCATCAGCCAAACCACAGTAGCAGGCAGCATAGTACATAGAGAGAAGGGCGTGTAAATTTTGGCAACAAACCAATCAGAATTGAAAGTCCTGCTTTGCCTCTTCTATGTATGTGTGTAAACTCGGCCATGTTACTTATTTTCCATATTCCAACATTTGTAATAAAGGGAATACTTACCTTATTGTGAAAATCAAGTTAATATAAAGTGCCCCAATGAGAAGCCAGCACATAAGAGCTCTTCATTAAATGTGTTTCCCCACCCTAGCCTATCTTGTATACCTATCAAAATTGTGCTCTCAAATAATAACTTCAATCAGGTCACTTGTCACTTAAAAATATCCACGGACTCCTTCTTGCCTTCAGGTTGAAATCTGAACATTTTAGCATGGGAAAGAAAATCTTCGGGTATCTGGTCCAAACTATCTTTCCTGCTTCAATTTAGAGAAACAAGTTAAGGAACTCCTAAGACATCATATTCCTCTCTTACTCTCCAGCA
Source organism: Glis glis (assembly GCA_004027185.1). Lineage (NCBI taxonomy): Eukaryota > Metazoa > Chordata > Mammalia > Rodentia > Gliridae > Glis > Glis glis. The sequence continues at coordinate 12,550 of PVJS01027917.1, forward strand.
CCCCAAGACATGACTGAATCCATAGCAGATGCTAATTAAAAGTTTGATAAATGGATATATACATGCACAGAGATAGGAGACTGAGATAGGAGGATTGCAAGTTCAAGACCAGCCTTAGCAACTTAGTGAGGCCCTCCACAACTTAGTGAGACCCTGTTTCAAAATAAAAAATAAAATAGGGATGGGGCTCAGCAACTTAGTGAGGCCTCCACAACTTAGTGAGACCCTGTTTCAAAATAAAGAACAAAAAATAGGGCTGGGGGTGATGGATGAGTACAAGAACACACGAATGAATAAATTGATGGGAGATAAGAGTTAAATACTTCCCTCACATCCTGAAATATTTAATAGATCTGAATTTGCAAGCTTCTTCAGAAGCTGATCTTTCACCTCTAGGTATTATTCCTGTCTCCCAAATTTGCTGCCTTATACCCAGAGAAAAGTTTTCCTGATATACAGCAGAGTATGTGGTCTGGCTCAGACTATGGATGAAACTGTGGTAGGATGAGATGTGTCTTCGTAGAGTTCTACAAACATTTATGCTGCAGCTGTCAAGTGCCAAGCACACTGACCATTCTGAGACCTGTTAAAGATTACACATGACACGGAATTGCAGAGGTTAAAGAATTATCTAGACAAGGGCACTCTGGTGTCATGGTTGTCAAAATGGTCATGGTGGGGCTGAGGAAAAACATCACACAGGAAGGGGAGCCTCAGGAGAGTCTTGAAGGTTGAATGTTGAGTCTAAATAGGTCATTAAACCAACGTGGGGCAGAGATGGGCTTTCCCATGGCAAGAAAAGCATGATGAAGACACAGAAACAAGAGAGAACATGGATCAGTGGTTTGGCAACTGATTCACTGTGGCTGTAGTATGTAAAATGTTGTGGAGAGATATATTTGAACATATCTAATCAAAAATAAATGCCAATAGCCATGTTGGGGAATTTGCATAAACAAAAATAGAAGAGGGACAGCAGAAAGTGAGACATTCCCCAGGTGATCACATTCCTTCCCCCACTCCACCCCATAGTCTTTAGCCTTTCAATACTCCCTACACTTATCTCTAGACCTCATTTCCCTCCCAAACTCCAACTTGCCCACTTAACACCTTATACTCAGCTTATCTCCTGAGCTGAACTCTTCAACCTCCTTGCCCCAAATCTGTAATATCAAGAAGGGTAAATTTATCTCTGTCCAAGCTGCTTCATATGCCAGAAAGCTGTGTTAGTCTAGATGTATTCTTTGTCTTCACTTTCCAGTTGCTTAATCAACCGTGTTGATTGCACCAGCTTAGATAGCCCTCATCTGTCACTGGGACACTGCAATGCTGTCACTGATGTTTTCTCTCATGTCTGTGGTCTCCTCCAACCAATTCTTCACCATGAAATTAGAATGATCTCATGACAGTATTTCTCAAGTTGTGACTCATCGATCACCTGAGGTGCTTGGTAAAAAAAAAAAAAAGCAAAATAATCTGTATTCAATTCAGATAGCTGGAACAAAACCTTTGGGGTTCTTCAGAGTTCAAGAATCTGCACATAAATCCACCTCTACTCCTTTTTGCCATTAAAATTTAAGAATTACTAATATGTGAGGTTGAGTAGCCTAGAGGCTGAGTGGATATCTTCAGCCAAAATACCTAGATTTGAATTCTACTTTGGACAATTATCAACTTTTCTGTGCTTCTTCTCTCCACTGGGAAAACTAAGATAATAGTGAGCTAACTCGTGGGTTGTGTGGCTCAGATGAGCTGAAGTATTAGTGGTAGTTTTTCTTGCTTCTCACCACGATTTCTGGTTCTCTTCTGCTTTGTCGCACCTGGGAAGGTCATACTTCTCCACTTCTGTGAAATTAAATGTGTCATGCGTTTCCCTTAGGCCAAAGACACATGAGTGGAAGCTGTGTGTATCACTTCTGAAAGAAGCTTGGAGAGACCATTCCCCACATTCCCTTTTCCTTTGCTGTGGCAGTCATGAAAGAGCATGCCGATTGGAAAGTGTCTAAGACTAAAGCAATGGCAAACACTGAGCCAAGACATGGCGGACAGCTGCCTTGACCTCTTGTGTGACAAAGAAATAAATGTGTATTGCGCTGGGCTCCTGAGATTTTAGACATGGTTCCTAGCCTAGCCCAACTTAATTTTACAACTGATGCAATTTTAAAGTCTTTGGAGTAGGCCTGGTCTATAGTGACTGCTGCTGACAGCTTTAGAAGTCCAGCAGTGGGACCCGAGGGAGGAGCTATTTTCTCTCCACTAACTTAAAACATGCACTAGATCACATCACTCTTCTGCTGGCACCCCCTCAGTTGCTTCTTCTTCTTTTTTTTTTTTTTTGCGGCACTGGGGATTGAAACCAGGGGCATTCTACCTCCAAGCCACACCACCGGTCCTATTTTTTTATTCATTATTTCGAAACAGGGTCTCACTAAGTTGCGGAGGGCTTCACTAAGTAGCTGAGGCTGGCCACGAACCCAGATCCTCTGCTCTCAGCCTCCCAAGTACTGGGATTACAAGTGTGCGACACCACCAGCATCTCAATTGCTTCTAATAGAATTTAAAATAAGATCTAAATCACTAACGTGCTGCTTGCTTCTCCAACCTCATCTCGGTCACTTTTCTTTTTACTCTCCTGCTACTTTGCCCTCTTTAAGATCCCTGAATGTGACGATTACCTTCTGTTAGTTCCTTGACTGTGACAAGCACCTTCCCAACAAAGGCCCTGCATGGGACAAGCTGTGGGCTGGAATTCTCCTCCTACACCTGTTTTTAATCTTCATTTTTCCACTTAAATGTCAGCCCCTCAGAGAGGCATTTCATGTCCACCCAATCAGAAAAAAAGTTGTTCCCTTTCTCCCCTTCTTTATTCCTGGCTCATCTCCTTTTCTGTGTTTTTCATAATATTCATCACAATGTATCATTAATTTTGTTGTCTGATCATGTGTTTTGGCCTTTCTCTAGCACTGAGAAGGGAGCTCCATGAGGACAGAGTTCACATCTCTCTTGGTCATGGTCGTATCCTCAGAACTAAAATGGTCTCTGGTTCACAGCAATATTAGATATGGAAGGATGAAATGGGGCAGAAAATGTAGAAGAGAGTCCTGGAATTAAGTTGGGGTCTTTCTGAATACAAAATACTACTCTAAAATGACTAGCCCCAAAGGAAATTGAGAGTTGCTAACAAAAATGACGAAAATTCTGAAAATGTCTGTTTTACGGGATGATACCCTATAATCTTCAGAAAACAGTATAAACTATGACTTGAGATATAATTTCCGCCAAAATAAGCAAGTCAATAAAAATGCACTTCAAACTCAGCTTTCATTACAGGCAATTTATTGTAAACACACAAATCCAGAATCTTCATTATACCTTTTATTTTGAATATTTCACTCAATTAAAAATCTGATATCCTGAGTCCAAGTGATGAGACATTCCAAACTAATGAAACTTTCCTGTAGCTTAAACAAATTTATATCACCAACTGAAATCAAAGCCAAATGTATTTATACAACTCAAGAATGATGTGAATAGATTAGAACCTCCAGTGGTTTATATTTCACCATTTATAACAAATATTTGAGTCTTTGGAGCAACACATTAGACTGTTTGTTTCCAAGGACAAACCCTAAAATATAGAGAGTGTCCTTCTGTATACTCACTCATTAAATGTCATATACAGAGAAATCTGAGCCAGGAGGTCATGGAGTGACTAATCATGCACCCCAGGCATTTAAGTTGGAAGAGTTCTCTCAGGGGATTCTGGGTCAGGCTGTTTCCATTGGCTTTGTATAGGCTTTCTTTCCTCCTCATTGGTCCTGCTTTCTACAGATGGGGGTCATACACCATAACTTAAAGGGAACGGCTATTGGTTATCTGCAGTGTCCACTTTTATTTCCTAAAAAGACTCCTAAAAGCTATATTCCTGTATCCCCAACGGCACGCAAATAGACCCTACTGGTTGAACCCTTTGGATAAAGAAGTCTTCTCTCTGTGTGGTGTTGGGAACAAAAGAAGTTCAGGAGACCCTTAGGAGGACAGAGGGTCACAGAACCTGGTGATCAGACAGACATCGTGTGTGTGTGTGTGTGTGTGTGTGTGTAGCTGGGGAATGAACTCATGGGCATTCTGCCTCTAAGCTATGCCCCCAGCTCTATTTTTTATTTTTATTTGAAATAGGGTCTCATGAAATTACCACACCTGGCCTTGAACCTGAATCCTCCTGTCTTAGCCTCCCAAATACTGGCACTATAAGCATGCACCACCACAGTCAGCTCAGACACCATCTTCCTAATGAACCTTTTTCTGATCCAGAAAGAACTCAGCTTCTGGTTGTAAGTGACACCAACTTTTTAAAATTAGCTGTTACTATGAAGATGCTGCAGAGGAAAGAGAGCATACATTAAGTGATGGTCCTCTTCCGTGTCTAATTCCAACTAGCAAATAATAAAATTCAAATATTTCTCAAATAGCTATAATTTTCCTTTGTTAAAAAAATAGACAAGTTCATGGGGGAATGAAATTGACCAAATGATGCATGTGCACATACAAATATGTAACAATGAATTTATCCAACTATTATGTATAATGATAATGTACCAATTAAAAAGAAAAAAATAAAATTTAAAAAGACAAGTTCAGTTTAAGGGCAGAGTCTATCAGATTTAATTTTCATTTCCTCTCTGCCTTCAAGAGATTTTCAGGCTTTTCTCAAAACTGGAAGACAGAGGGGCTCCTTAGTCAATCATTGATAAACATTTATTTAGCAGCAATCATATATGTGGATAGCTGCGTAGTGGATTATTAGTGAATAATCTGTTAGTCATTTTTTCTTAGTAAACTGCTTATTCGATTATAGTTCCTACTCCAGAATGAATGAATGAATGGAGTGAAAATTTGAATGCTTACCTAAAAGAAGGCCACTGTTATTCTTCTGTTGGTCACTCAACCAAGACCACAAAAGTTTACGGTGACATTTAGAAATGCAGTAAAAAGAAGAATCCACATCCATTGTTTTAAAATTTTATTTGCTTACAAAAGAGAATAAAAACAACTTTGCAAAAACTTCTCTGCATGTACAAAGTAATCCCTGTAGGTAAGGAGAGGCAAGCCCTGGAACACATCGCTGGACACATTATTCATCAACAATGGATCTCTTTCCATCAGAGCCGGTGGAAAGTCATTATTTCACATGACTCAAAAACCGCTGAAAAACTAAACCCATTTGTTAAATTATCAAATCCATCAAAGTTATAGTCTAGCACTTCTTTTTGGATACCCGTGAAACCAGTCACTCAGTGATCTCAGAGTTGGGCAGATCATTTAAGCAAGAGGTAGTTTCACCAATAATGATGCTTCTTATCAGCATGGTCATCCCCATAGGGGTGGGGTAAGTGGTATAATCTGTCAATGTTTTTGAGTTCATCCTTTTTCTGCTGGGGCCCCACTTCCCTCCCACACAATCATTTCTATCTTGTTCATTTTAGAACTTGAGATCATTTAAAAGAGAAAATATTCCATGGTCCAATTTATTTTTCCCAATTTTTCTTTGCATACTCTTCTCTAAAAAAAACAAATTAGTTGGCATGCCATTAAAACAGCCAAGGGATATCGCTTCTATGGTGTCGTAGATTAAGGGGTTTTTAAAAATATAATTTTGGATCATAATGACAGTAATATTAACACTGTCCAAGGAGGAAATTTAGGATGCTGAAATGAGCCCCCCAAAAGTAGCATACAAACCACATAACAACATTTTCTTCAGTAAAGGTCCTTAAGAGATATTGCCGTAGGTCTTTAAATGTCTCCTGAAACCATCAGATCCCGGAGCCCCACAGTTCCATGGCTTCCTGTTCATCTTGAACAGGGGTGAATTCAGGCTGATCCGGGCGGGGACCTAAAGAAGAAGAGTGGGGGTGGGGACTTGATAGGATCCAGGAACCATAAATTGATATTCTCCCCTCCCATGGGTCCTTAGAGACATGGATTTGGTTGGTGAACTACAGAGACACCCTGCTTGGGTAGAAAGCTGTAGCTGCTTAACCCACCACACCGCCTGCACCTTCCCCAGGAGGTTTCATGGTTAGTAAAAGGGGGAAAGACACATTAGAGAAGTTGTTAGAAAACTAGAATCATAGCCAGGTGCTTAAATATTATATGTTTTATTTACAAAAGAAACCCTGAAAACACAGAAGTATGAACAAAAAAATAAATTTTAAAAAACAATCTCATGTTAGAAATCCATCACCAGGGGAGAGTGGGGAGGGGAAGTGATCCGGGGAGGAAGGGAGAGTCAAGTGGTCAGGGAGGAAGATGCTCATCCATTGTGTATGGGGACAGGGAAGAGGTGAGGGCACAGTTAAGTAACTTCATCCCAGCACCGTCACATAGAGGAGTTGGGATGAATTCTTGGCACACAATCATATGCCTCTCTCCAGGCTAACCCGTGGCTGTCAGTTTCTATTACGATAGACATAGATGATTTGGTTACATTCCAATGTTATCACTCCATCACGTCTGATGGAGAGCAAGAGGTCTGAAAGTGGGAAGGCAGGGAAGCGGGTGAGGCAGGAAGAGGAGTGTCCATGGTTAGGGGGAGGGGCTCAGTGGTGGTGGTCAACAGGACAGTTCTGTATCCATAGCCAAATGCCCAGGCCAGTGCAACCGGAGTGGAGGGTTTCCACCTCAGTGCTGGTAATCGTTGTAAGGGATCAGATCTTAAGAAGGGACAGGGGGATACGAGAGAACGGGGGGGGGGGAAGATGAACAGAGAAAAACACATCAGCAAAACATTGACCAAGCCCTCCGGCAACTAAGGTTCAATCTCTCCTGAAGCAGAAAACTTAAATTCATTGACTGAGTTCATTGCCCCATGGTCACTTCTGAACCTCTTTCTCGAATCTTCCCAGAATAGCTGTGTCAGAAAGGGTCCTGCTGCACAACACGCCAGCATGCAGACTGCAGATGTTTTTAGAAAGCATAAATCTTTCAGAATCTCAGTCCAGCAGTTAGGGACGAGGCAAGGAGATGAGGGACACTTTGATTTCCTCTTAAGACTATATTTGGTCACCTCAAATGCATGTGGCAGAAAGAGTCACCCAAAAGAATTTTGTGGGCCCTGCTAGTTGGGGAAGTTCTAAGTTTGAGATTTCCCTAAAAATAAGAGTAAAATTTGATGGGATGTCATGGCCTGCCACAGCAGTAACCTAGAATGGGGGCCTCCCCATAATGTTCAACCCTATCTTCCAAGTGACCAAATATGAGGTCAGAGGCCAAGTCTGTGTGATTCATCACTTGGAAACAAGGAAGACTTAGATGTGCTCTTATTTTTAATTTCTTCTAAGGTTCTTAAAGGAGTAGGCTGGACAGTATTTTGCACTTGGCAGAATGTAGGATTGGTGGGGGGAGTGCTCAAGCACAGATTCCCTCTCTAACTGCCCCACTTTTCACAGCACCCCCTAACCACAGTAGAACTGCTCAAAGCCCACAAGACCCCGGCACTTACCTCCCACACCATAGGCAGAACATGACGAAGGATCGCAATATCCAGGCTGGCCGGAAGGCCCTTGGGGTCCAGGTACCCCCAAGTGACCCGGTGGACCCCTCGGTCCAGGAGAGCCAGGGGGCCCGGGGCTGCCAGGCCGACTCTCCCCTGAAGGCCCTAGGAAGCAGCCACAAATGAAAAGAGTGAGTCTTTTACCAAAATAGGGTGAGTTTTGAGACTACCACGCAGTAAACTTATAACAAGCAACCTTATGCATCTTAACATTTAGGTCGATCGGCCTGTCTCTATCACTGAGTTCTTTCTTCCAAACTGGATTCCCTGGGCAGGGGATCATTTGGCTCAGGAAAGGGGGAAGCAAAATGTATTCTTTTCTATGACATTTTGGGCATTAAAGAGAAAGGAGCAAATGACTCTAAACCTTGTTTTCTCTATGAAACTTTTCTTTTCAAATATAGCTTCTTATAAATCCCATGTATAGGCATACACACACTAGTCTCAACCTCATAACCTAGTTAGAACATTCATGCTAATTAGTACTGGCTCATTGCCCCAGATAATTAAAATAAATTAGTCCAATTCTGAAAAATATATCCTGGAGAAGACAAAAGTCTAAAATTGGACTCGAGACACTAACCTAAAATTTCTTTAGGTTCTCAAATCAATTGAGAATTTAGATTGAATAGAAATGGGAGGGAAACTAAACTCTTTTTATTTTACTTTATTTTTTGAAACAGGATCTCACTAGGTTGCAGAGAGTCTCGCCAAGTTGCTGAGATTGGTCTCAAATCTGTAATCCTCCTGTCTCAGCTTCCAAAGTGCTGGGATTATAGGCATGCGCCACCATGCCTAGCTCCCTGATTTTATTTTAATTAAGAAGCTTGTCACGCTGGGTGTTTTTGGCATGTATGCTCATTTGTTTTTAGGCCGGGGTTCCAACAGTGTTTAAAAGACATTCTTCAACTAGAAATAAGATTATTCAACTAGAGCTGAAATGAGAAGTAGGAAAAAGTAACGCCTTATATTTGAACAGTGTGCTGGCTTCAGTCTACATTCAGTTCTATGTTCAGTTCTCTTCGATCAACTCTCACCAATTACCCATTCAGCACAGTGCATGATGCTAGATCAGTGCCTCATACAAGTCTCATATCACAGAAGCATTCACAATCAAAGTGGACCTATTGCATTCGGAATCTCTCTTAGACGTATATTCCAAAATCGTTATTAGATTGGAAAGAAAAATCTGTAAAACATTTGATTCACTCTGGCTAGGGCTGGGATTGGAAATATATAATAAGTTGCAATCTTATAATTCTAATAGCAAGTCTGATCATCTGGAGACCATTCTAAAAGCACATGTTATTTGTACACAAAAATTAAGACTGCCACAAAACTCACTTAGTAAGACGACCACAGCAGGAGCTACTGGTGCTCATGAAATCCCCTGTGTTCCTCTAGATTCCCATGCAGTTCAGCTGGGGCTGTGTGACTAGCTCCAGCCAGTGAACTGTGACTGGAAGTAGCATATTATCGTGTTTAGGAAATTTAGTCTGATGGGCCTTCTTATATTTTTCTCAGAGGCTAAATGATCCGTGATGGAGGTCATGGGGTCCAAAATGGAAGAGAGCTGCCTTACCCACACCAAACTTTTATGAATGTGAAAAGTAGTTTTATTTTGTCAATCCACCAAGCATTTGGGATTTGTTCCTACAGCAGAGCTTAGCCTAGCCTAACTCAGATGACCAATAAGAGCCCAGAATAGGCTGCAGCTTTTTAGGTTCCTATATGGGGAGAATTGTTATTACCAAATTGGCCGCTCTATAAAATAAATGGGAAATAGACTATTCTAGTTAATTCAAGAATATAGTATTGTCATTTCCTCACCTGTGACATCAAATTAATATATTAATATACAAATATATAATGTAATTAATATAATATATATTATTAATATAATCAATAATATAATACACAATATTATATTATATAATTATGTATGTTTATATATTATAAAGATTTATATATTGCAGGGTTTTTTTTGGACTGGGGATTGAACTCAGGGGTGTTCTACCTCTGAGCTAAACCCCCAGCCCTATTTAATTTTTTATTTTGAAACTTATTATTTAGTAACTTGCTAAGTTACTAAGGGTCTCACTAAATTGCTGAGACTGGACTCAAACCTGTGATCCTCCTGTCTCAGTCTCCCAAGTCCTGGGAGTACAGGCACATGCCACCATGCCTGGCTTATCTTGCACTTTTATATCAGTTTGAAATATTTACCTGCTGGTCCAGGGGGGCCTCTTGGACCTTGAGTGCCAATGCCTGGATTTCCTTTCTCTCCCTTGACACCATTTAGACCTGTTACAAAAAAAAAAAAAAAAAAGAAAGAAAGAAAGAAAAGAAAAAAAAAGAAAAAAGAAAGAAAAGAAAATTATTTTTAAAATTAAATCTTGGTAGTTCAATTTTTATAGGTTTCTAAAGTACCTTTGTGATGATGCTGTCAATGAAGTGGGTTAGTTTAAGGTTATGGATATCATGGGACTTTTAAATTAAATTCGGACACTGGTAGTTTCTGCAAAACCACGTTCCAGAAGGCTGGTTCTGTATCAGAGCAAGTAGTCTGCATCAACTATACTTGCAGGCAAGTTTATCTTGCTCGTTCCTCCTGAAGTGGTTCAGGCTGCCAGGAGCTGGCCTGTGTCTTTGCACGCACCAGGTCATTCGACGTATGCAGTTGGCACTCCACAAGTACCACAATAGAAATCACAAGTGGACACGTCTAACATTTTCCTTTTGGTCCACCCTGCAATATATCTGCAAAATGCATGAATTATAATTAGGCAGCAAAGTTCTGAAGAGCGTGAGTTTCCATTAAAAACTTGGAAGCTTCAGGAAAGCCTGTGTTTGATTTGGCTGATTCAATCTCATAAAAATCTAAACCTATTTGAGTTTCTTTTCCATTGAGCAGGACTCTTATTCCAAATAATTTATGGTCCTATTAACAAACTATACATTTCACAGGCAAAAAAATAAAACACAAAGAAAGATAAACTCTGACACCTCATTATCCGCACAGGCCCTGTGACAAGATCACTGGACTTGTGGGCACCTGTCTGAGGCCTGCCCTGATCCAAGACTGGGTGCAGTAGAAAGGGAACAGATAACCCTAGCTCACATCGTGGAAGGTCTCTGCTGTTCATTTTTTGGGAGCGACAAGACTTTGAAAGAGCAGAACGCAGAACTGAATCTCTATTTAAAACTACTGAGAAATTATGTTGGATTGGCAAAGACTAGAAGAGAATGTAAATATAGAAGAATGGCCAACTTGATAGATAGCAGGGATGTAAAGGCGTTAACATTTTTTTTAATTGCAAATCACTTTCTCATTATTATAGATATAATATGCATTTACTGTAGACAAATTAGAAGTTTGCAAAAAGTAAGAATTCTAGCAGTTGAAAATATTTACTTTTAATATCTTGGTTTCTAAGTTCTAGAAAGAAAAGTGTTGATAAAATATCTGTTCTGAAACTAGTCAAGAGGAAAGTGATGAACAGCTAACAGTTCATTTTTTCACGCTGCACATAGAATGATTGTCCATTAGTTTGGGTATCTTCTGCACTCGTAGTAACCACCTCCTGGGGTAAGATAACATGACATATTTGAAATAAAAAAGCCCTCTTCTTTTTAGCAGTGGCTCAGGCTGGTCCACCCACTGCTGCACTTCCCAGACACCTAGTTCTATTGCACATGGCCTCTGTGGTATTATTTGAGCTCACAAAAGATAAGTGCCTCAATAAGAGCAAGAGACAGCCCACCACGCCTGTGACATCCTGCTAGGGACTGCCTCTTTTTCTAGGATCCCATAAGGAAGACCCATAATGATTTCTCAAAAGCAAAAGTACAATCTACTCTGAGTTTTAAAAGCAAACAATTAAGTATGACTAGTTACCCTTTACTGTTTGATCGCTAGTCAAGTTATTTCAACAGAAATCCACCCTGGGTAAGTCTCCTGGGTTTTGGCTCAGGAGCTAGAGTTCATTCTTTGTAGCTGATAGGTGCCCCTTCACTTGTCATACCTGCGCCCTCATGCGCATCTGGGACTTTAGCAAAAACCCCTTATGTTAGAATTGGCATTACTTTCCCCACAGGGAACAGCTAATTTTGAAAGAATTAGAGCATAATAAAATAAACGAATGACTAACACCAAGCTGCTCCTGATTAACTGCGCGGTGACTCAGAGGCCTCTCACAACCTCATGGCGCCACAGGATCATCCCGATTTTCTACCAATATAAGGTATAGATCAGGCTGAAGGGACACCCAGGAAAATAGTTTCAGAAACAATCCCCCAAGTTTCCTTACCTACCTTGCTTACTTGTAAGAAAGAAAAAGATGGGGAAGAGAGAGAGTAGAAAATCGGGTTGTTTTAATTTTCTAGTTACGTAGAGAGAAATAGGTGGAATTGGATAATATCTGTAATACACAAGGTAAGTATTGGAGAACCTTACAAAAATATTCCAGTCCCCTTTCTAATGTCTTACAAAACAAAAAAGGATGTCTAAATATATAATTATATACTAAAAGAGAATTTTCGATTTTATTGTCCTTTCAGTTATTATATGTCCCAAACTACATATAGGCTCATATGTTAATTTTTGTCCATGTATATACATATGGTTCTAATGCTGAAGAAGTATTCATGTCCATAACAATTGAACTGGCTGTAGATTTTTTAAAAAAATTTAATGAAAAATTTGTGTTAAAAATAGTAAGGGTTGAAATTAAAAGCTAAGCTCAGACACTTCATTGCTCTAAAACATAGATCTGTATATATTTTTGATAAGCCTTGTAGGACTTATAAGCCCTGATCAAAAGGCAGGAAATCAAGCATCCTAAAATGTCAGCCTGTTCATAAAATGCCTAAGGGCTGCAGAGCCTGGGCATGAAGTCATTCTTAGCAGACAAAACACAGTCATCGCCCATAATAAATCTATTCTGCAAGGACTCAAGGTGGGGTGCTTGGTGCTGAGATGGGTCACCAGAGCCGGGTACCAGCATCCTTTCCACAAAGTCTCGGAGATGCTGGAGATGCCTGGGACTCCCAAGAGTAAGAGAGATTCCCTCCTGAAACATCCTCTCACCTTGCCTGGCTTCATAAGTATGCCTCATTCTTCAAGACCCAACTCAAACTTCTCTACACCCATAACAGGCAGAGACACAATGGATTCAAGAGGGCAAGGATTATCTCTCTTATCCATGGCTCTCTCTCCAATACTTTATATGGTGTCTTCCACCTGATATGTAACTCAAACAAATGTTCGTTGAGTGAAGTTAAGAAAAGAACAGATGGATGCTTTCTGTGCTTCCTTGGTAGCGCCTATATGACACCACTTATCACACGACAGTGCTTACTCTAGTGCTCATCTAGCCCCAAATCGATGAGCCTGTTGACTGAGATCTCTTATGTATCTCTCTAGGATCAGTACCAGTGAAAGTCTCAGAATCAATAGGTGGCCAGGTAAATATGGGAAGACTAACTGAATGGACAGACAGGTCCGGATGAACACTGGCTGCGTGCTATAAGCAAGCACAACCTTGGAAGAATGAACATACTAAATTCTTCACGCTGGAGCTATGCTTTTTTTTCTTTATATTTATTTATTTTTATGTTCATTTATTGGTGCATTGTAATTATACATTTTGCTATATGTCAGGGTATCAACATCATACATGCACACATTGCACATTTAGCCCTCCCTCCAATCCCATCCTATTCCCTCCCCCTTCCCTCCCTTTCATGCTCCGGATAGTGATTGAGTCTTATAGGTTTGTGTATGTACA
>PVJS01027918.1:0-25890 GCA_004027185.1 Glis glis
CTCACAAAGACCCCAGAAACATGTGGAACAGGAGACTGGCTCACACATTTCATGCCTATTGTGTTTCCTGTGCTGGTACATGAGGTCTCCAACCTCCCCTTCTCACAAGGGGGAACTGAGGATGAAACCCAGGGGGATTCTACCTCTGAGCTACACCCCCAGCCCCATTTTCTATTCTTTATTTGGAAACAGGGTCTCACTAACTAGCTGAGGCTGGCCGCAATCCCGTAATCGTCTGGTATCAGCCTCCCAAGTACTGAGATGACAAGTGTACGCCACCACACCTGGCTCTTTTTCTTCCTTTTAGCAGGCCTCCCCCTGGGAGTGCCGAAGGGAGGTAGGGGGGCAGCCCCTCGGTCCCGGTACACGTGGGAAGCATCCCTAGGATAACATTTAGGCCAACGATTAAGGACAGCTTCACTAAGCCAATGCCCCTCGCTGTCAGCCCTCCAGCCAGAGGCCAGACAACCAAGCTGATGAGGCCCCGCCCCTGCAGCACCTGCACTGGGCATGACCACTGCAAGTGCAGTGGAGTCAAGCCAGTGAGGACCCACCCACATATGTCAGTGCAGTAGAGCAGGCCCCTGAGGCAGCGAGGCCCCGCCCCTCCGTACCTGCATAAGGCATGGTTACGTGAGCGCAGAGCAGCCAGGCAGTCAAGCCAGCATGCCAAGACTCTGGAGCCTGCAAGGGGCATGGCTAGGCAAGCACGTTGGCACACTCACACCAGCGCCAGGCAGTGACGCTAAGCAGGAGGCGACCTCGGTGCTGAAAAGAAGGCGGACAGCATGAGCGGATGCATGCTCTTCCTGTGTCTGGTGTCCCTGGCCCCCAGCCGGCGCACACTGAGCACCAGTCCACCGATCTGAGGTTTCGCCAAGGAGCTCTTCCTGGGCAAGACTGATGCAGTAAGGCGAGCCCAGGCTACCCTTGCTGTCTGACTCCCGCCTTTCTTTCCTAATCAGGCAAGAAGTGTGGTCGAAGCCCGCGTGCTGGCACACACCTGTAATCTCAAGACTTGGGAGGCTGAGACAGGAGAAGCACAGGTTTGAGGCCAGCCTCAGCAGCTCATCAAGACTCTCCGCAACTTACCGAGACCCTGTGTCTAACTTAAAAAGGTCTGGGGGCATGGCTCATGGTCGAATGTACCAGGGAAAAATCCCCAATACCAATAAAATAAAATAAAATAGGGCTAGGATGTAGCTCAGAGGCAGAATACTGCTGGGTTCAATCACTGGTAACACACACACACACACACACACATACACACACACACACACACAAAGTGGCTCTAGCTTTGCCTGAGTCCTCAAACCTGACCCTCAAACACGCCTGAGAGGTGAGCCATCCTAACATTTCTGATTCACCAGTTCCGTTGGAACCCTTTGAAGCCACTCTGCGCCTGGCTGTTCTGGCCGGAAAATGTGTGGGCTTCCTCTCTGATCCCTAAACACAGTTCAATGCATGCCGCTGTTCTGGCACCTTCCAGGGGCTCCTCAGCTTCTTTCTACAGCTGAGCCCTAGCTGGTGCTCTATCCTGACATTGAGGTTTCTCAGAAACTTGGCTCTAAGGTTCCTGTCCCAAACCACCTCTTTCAGAAATCCCAGAACCCAGCCTGTACCAGCAGCCTGGCTATGAAGCACTTGCCATCCTATTGGAGTCGGAAGACTTGGAATTCCTCTTGGCTCTGTATCTTTGAAGTTGACTTCTTTCAAACTGAAAAATGGAGCTAATGCTGGGCATGGTGACACAAGCCTGCAATCCCAGTACTTGGAGGCCAAGGTGCTAAGATTTACCTTGAAGCTGCAACCCTCCTGTCTCAGGCCACCATCCTTCTTTATGAAAGATAATGCAGATGCTGTGGTTCATGAGTCAGTGAATTCCTCTTATTCTCAGAGTTCATGTTTTCAGTACCTTCGGGGCCTCTTTAGAATCTGACCAGTTTTAAGACCCTTTTCCCTTGACTCAACTTCCCTGGGGCAGACCAGCATCATCTCTACAGCTTTCTTGGGTGTGCAGCAGGAATAGGACAGTGAAGTGGTCACCACGCTGCCGCTGAGATGTCGGTGAGAAAGCTGCAGGGTGGAGTGGGTGTTTGATTACATTTTCCCCCATGGGCAGCCTCAGTCAGAGCTCCTTGGAGTTTCTCTGTTTTGCATATTTGGCTTCTTCACTAGGTTTGTTCAAACAACAGGTTCTGCTGCTATGTAAGTTTGAAAACTGCAGGCGGGAGGTGTGGCTCATCCGTAGAGCTCTTGCCTTGGGTTTGATCCCTGACACTGGAAGGATGAAAAAAAAAAAAAAACTAGATACCTCTCCTTAACTATGAAGAATGTGCCTTAAGATTGAACTCCCATGCCTGTAATCCCAGTACTTGGGAGGCTGAGATAGGAGGATTGCAAGTTCAAAGCCAGCCTTAGAAACCTCATGAGGACCTCCACAACTTACTGAGACCCTGTTTCAAAATAAATAAACAATTTATGGCTGGAGCTATAGTTCAAAGAAAAAATGCCCCTGGGTTCACTCCCTAGTACAAAAAATAAAATAGCAGAGATACAATCTTATGCAAATGAGTTATCTCATGTCCTGGTACACATGACCTGCTTTGAGCATCATGGCTCTTCTGAGGAACAGGATCAGTGTGTAATAGAAGAAAATTAGGCACTGAGCCAGGCCTCCCCAGTTACCCAGGTCCCACATCTCGGCATTCTAAATCTGTGATGTGAGAAAGAGCTGAATTGTGATTTGAACTCTTATTGATAGATATGTACTCAGGAACTTCATAAGACATTAGGAGTATATGTTTGATAAAAAATTCCAATAAACCATCCTTTGTGCTCAATATGGTACTAGACTATAGCTATAGTGCAGAAACACGATACCCAAAAATACACAGCACCCTGACATTTGAGAAAGCAACTGAAGCAGGGACCAGTCTGGCCTCTTCCTGCTGTTCTTCCCAGGAGCAGCCATAAAGAATTCTCTGATCCTCTGAAGTAGGTCCTGACACCCTCACTTCAGGTGTCCTCCCTACACCTGGAGGAAAGGAATGAAGACACAAAAATTCCAAGAAGAATCTGAATAAATGGACCTTGCGAAGCACCCCAGATTAGTAGCATTAGGTCAGACCCCCTGGTGCACTTACACTTCTCCATGACTGGTCACTCTTCAGCAAACCTGAGAAAACACACATGGGTTTCCCTAAGTTCCTTGGTCCTGTTTTCTGAAGGCTCTTGTGTCTAACAAAACTTATATTAAGGGGCTGGGGATGTAGATCTGTGGTAGAGCACTTGCCTAGCACGTGTAAGTCCTTGGATTCAATACCCAGTAGTACAAACAGAAAACAAAATAAAATGAAAATAAAATATTTATATCAAATACATTTGCAGGGGAGTTGAGGGGAAGACGGCGATGGAGTAAGAACCTAAGGTGAGCCTGCCTCTGACCTACTGCAGGAACTTCAAGTTGAGCTGAAATCCACATCCCAGACTATTTTCTGGGAGCTGGCAACTAAAAGCGGCAAAACTATAGAATATTTACAAGGATGCTTTTAAAAACCAAGGCTGAAAGAAAAAAAGCAACAAGCCACAGAGTAAGCCAAGACATGAAACAATAACAATAGTGTGCACCTCTGAATGGCAGAAACTTTGGAAGCCCCAGAAAAACTCAAATCCAGCTCCCTGAAATTTAGTAGATAGAGTGAGGGTACCAGACCAAGGATCACGCACCCCTGCTATTAGATGGCTGGCTAGAGCAAAAGCAACTCCATTTTGTGAAGGCCTTTGCCTTAATGGAAAAGTCCTAATATAGGATACAAGAAATAAATAGGTAAAAAGGAGACAGGAACAGAAAAGTAAAATACAACTTTAACATAAGAATCTATTGCTAAATTGCCTCAATCTTTACTCCCCAAACCACTTCTCTTGCCCAGGCCTGTCTCTACCAAATTTCTGAGAAATCTGTAGATCCTAGAGCTAACTGAAAGAAACTATAATTGCCCTGTGCATTGTAAACAAGTCAGATACAATACCTTGAGAAACATAATTTTGAACACTCTCCAGCTTATCTGTCAATCAGATAATAAAGACCTCCATCAGCCTGAGGACCATAAGGGTGACCAGGCCACCAGACCACTATAAACTGCCTCGGGGACTATGGGACCGAGATCATCCTCATATACCTCCTCTATCCCACCCCACACAAAAGTCCCCTATAAGAAAAGAGCCCTGCACTCCCCAAAAGGCCTCACTCCCTCTTGAGATGGCCTACATTCTCCCTTGAATGTGCATTTCTTACTTTCCAAAATAAAACTATGCCTATGTCTCTGGCATGTGCTAGAATTCATTTCCATCACATTAGCCAAGGACCCCTCAGATAAAGAGTTCCTGACTTGAGGAATGGACTTGTCACCACAACACTCCTACCTCACTTATTGGAAAAGTCCCCCAAACTGAGACTCCCTGTATCTTGCTTGGCACAGAGTGCAAGTGACCTTTAGAAAACTTTCCTGCCTCCGGGACACCCCCCCACACACACACACACTTTTCTAACTTAGGAGCCACGAGCCAGAATCTCTCTCCTGATTAACCTACATAATCCCTCAGCCTGTAAGTGGACATAGACTCCATCCTTTCCTGGAGACCCCCCTCTGCAGGCTTTATCCCAATAAAGCCCGTTGCCATAGAGCCATCTCCCTCACTTTCCCTTCCCCCCACCAGATCCCCCCTTTCATCCTTGGTGCCAAAACCTCGGACAAGTAGGGAGGAACCCCCAGTGAACTAGCTCCCTCTGACAGCCCCGGTAAGCAGTGGGTTAACTACCATTCCCTAGGTGACTCTGTTCCTAGCTGACATTTCCCACCCTCCCGCTCCTTACACTCTGGCCCTCCTCCTTCCCAGGGCGCTTTGCAGCTCCTAACATCCATCACTGGCCAATTTATAATCTTGGGGTAAATCCATGCCATTTCCTCCCATTTTGGTTCTCTCAAGGGATCTGGGGACCCCCCCCCAATATATTACTTCAGAAGCAACCATCAACAACCCCAGTGCTGGGTGAGAGCAACCCACACAACAATCCAGGATTGCAGGACCCTCAGTCTCTTAGGGAACACCCGGAGGCTGTTTGGTCCTCCCATTTTGAGGTTTTCAGGCAGTTGGGGGACACCTTTCCCTCTGACTTAACCTCTGAGGGTACTATCCCTCTCAGGAATTTGTTTTGGACCCCCCTTCCAAAGGATCAAAGCCTTCCCCACAAATTCTCTAAGGGTCTTCGTCCCTCACACCAACCCTTCACACTCCAAGGTTTAAGCCCTTCCCAGGAGGAGCATTTATACATGGGAAACTTTCCTTCCAGGCCGCCGCAGGACATGCCACTTGGTTGCCTCTTTCACAACCACAATGCCCTTGGCCTTACAGGGATCATTCAACCCAAATGCCTAATATTCTTTTGCAATACAATTTGGGCTCAGTAAAAATTCCTGCAATGATAGTCAATGGCCACAAGATGGCGCTTCTGATTTCCAAATTCAGCACAATCTCAAAAAAAAAAAAAAAAAAACTTTTCAGCACACAGCAACCCCGCCCTCTTGTCCTGCCCCAAGGAGGCTGTCTGCAAATACACCAACCTCAACCCTGAACCGGATGATGGCCGCTTCTACCTGTACATATTTCACATATTCCAATCTCCTCCATATTTCACAATCTTCCCCTGACATCTGCTAAGAAAAACTCCAAAAATTAGAGGATGGTCCCCAGACTCCCCAGAGGGAACTCATTAAACAGGCTTTTAAGATCTTCAACAATAGAAAGGAGGAACAAAATAACACAAAAGGGGAAGAGATCAGCCAGCTGCCACGTTCATTAGACAGGAATGGTCTCTTCTGACAACCTGTGACCCTGAATACCTAACTCTTTATGGACTTGATTCCTTTATTCAGGGAAAATCCAGAGTTTGATTCTGAACTCTTGAGTGCAACTGGCTTCTCTGGTTTGCAAGAAATCAATAAATTATTTTTGCTTTTCCCCAATGGCTTATCCCAATTATTTGATTCGGCACACTGGGTCAGGTACCAGAATTTCAGCAGGACTCCATTCCCGATCTCCTACAGGCCAGGCACTCTGAGGACTCCCCCTCCACCCTCTTAATATGCTGAGGGGGGAGGTGGAGAACATGTAGAGAGCTGGTTCCTCTAGATATGAGAGATGAGGAAGACTGCCTCTGCCTGGGCTAAGAACCATAGGAAGGGGTGCTCTCCCTCGAAGGGCAGGGGAGACTGCAGACTTCTCAGCAGCTGCCAAGGTTCTTTTCACCTTGGGGAGTTCTCACTCTCCTCTCCCTGACCAGGTACAGCTTGCTCTGCCATTCAGATTGCTTTGGGAGGAAGGAAACAATGCAGTAAGTCCTACAACCTTGGCCATCTGGGTAAGTTCCCCTTGGAGTGCACTGCACAGCCCTTTGACTCCTCACATTTGAGCCTTCCTTTTTGGTGGCTCCCTTTTTTTTTTTTTTTTTTTTGTGGTAATGGAAATCGAACCCAGGAGCATTCTACCTCTAAGCTACACCTCCAGCCCTATTTTTAATTCTTTATTTTGAAACAGGGTCTCATTAAGTAGCTGAGGCTGGTGGGGAACCTGCGAACCTCCTTTCTCAGACTCCCAAGTACTGAGATTACAAGCATGTGCCACCACACTCAGCTTGAAGCATTCTGAGTATGGTGCAATCTTATGGTTAGAATTCTTAGGCTGAATGGAAAGAGATTCCAGTGTCTTTTTTGACAAATGTCTATGCAGTTGCAGGATAAAGAGTCTAAACAGCCTAGATCTAAGCTAATGGTGAAGAAAAGATGAGAAAGATTTAATAAATTTGAAATAAAATTGTCCTCCATGCTGCCCTGCCAAGGCTTTTGGGGCAATAGCATGTGCCATAAAAGTTATGGTTCCAAGCCGGGCGTGGTGGCACACGCTTGTAATCCCAGTGCTTAGGAGGCTGAGACAGGAGGATCACAGGCTCGTGGCCAGCCTCAGCTTAGTGAGACCTTGCTTCAAAATAAAGAATAAAAAAATAGGGCTGGGGGGTGTAGCTCAGAGTTAGAATGCCCCTGGGTTCAATCCCTGGTACTGCAAAAAAAAAAAATGTATGGATTCAACTTCCCCAGCCTCTTCAGGGTCCTTCCACACATCTCCATTCCAATTCACAGGATCCCATTGTTTCCCCAGCAGTGTCCGCTCCTTAACTGCAGACACCTTTCATAGCTGAGAGTAAATCCTAAATTCTAAGTCAGCCAGTCTCAGGATGAGGTCCTGTGCTTGATTTTTGGTAATTTCAGTTCTCTGGCTACGAGAGACAAGACTCTCCTTCAAGGCACACTGATGAGCCTCTAGGTCAGCTATACACATCTGAAAACTATCATTCTCCTATGGTAATTTGTCCAGTGATGCCAGGAGAAACCAGCCAACAACATTATATTCCTTAGTTTTCCTGAAATATTCTTAACTATTGTATATAGACTCACCAAACCCCTTGCCTCCCACAGGGGTGAATTAGGAGCACTGAATGGATCCACTTTGCATATCACTTTAAACAGTTCATATCATGGATTAGCAGCACTCTACTAATATAAGGAGGGTCTAGCCAGGCATGGTGACACACACTTGTAATCCCAATACTTGGGAGGCTGAAACAGGAAGATTGCAGGTTTGAAGCCAGCCTCAGCAACTTAGTGAGTCCCTCCACAACTTAGTGAGACTGTTTCCAAATAAAAAATAAAATAGGTGTGGAGGTGTCTCTCGGAGCTAGAAGGCCCCTGGGTTCCATCCACAGTACCAAAAGAGATGAGGGTCTTTAGCAACCTTAGGCCTAACCAAATTGGAGAGCCAGCTCTACAAAGCATAAAACCTTCCCTTAGCCCTCCTAAAACTGAAAACACTTCCCCGAAAACCCCTTATGATAAGCCCTTTTGACATAATGTATGCGAGACCTATTGTTCCATTTATACTTCAACCCACCCAGGTTTCCCCTTCCATACCTCCATCCTGACTCAGTCCCCTCCTCCATTCCCCTCATTCTGTGTTATGGAAACACATAGATTCTAATCTTCTCCAACCCTCCCCCCTTCACCCACTCATCCTTACAACTGGGGTACTAGGTTTATCTCCAAACTTTGCCTAAGTCACTTTGCCCAAAATGGGAAGAGCCCCACCAAATTATCTTGACTACTCCAACAGCAGTAAAATTAAAGGGACTTCTTGGTGTCATTTATGCACTCTCAAACAGGCAAGACCACCGGACCCATCGGAACTGGATTTTTTAAAAGCAGGTACCTTATATATAAACCCCTATCCTCCCTTTTTCTCTACTAAACCCCCTACTCCTGCACCCTTTTCCTCCTCTCCAGGGTCCCTGCAGATAAGAATTACAAAACATCTGGAGAAAGGATACCATCTCACTCCCATACCAGAGTAAAACAAATCTGAGCAAAATGGACTGGCCTAACACATGTCCCTTTCTTGACAAAAAAAAAAAAAAATTTAGGTTTCTCCTAGACATTGCTCCAGACCTCACCTGCTTTCCTCATGGTCCCCCTCAACACACCTGTATGAATCTTACACGCACTCCATGAGGTGTGGCTCCAGGGCACGTTCCAAGGTTATACCCCCACGCAAATTCACTTCTTTTCACTCTGCCTTGCTTTCTCTGCTCTTCACATCTCACCCGTCTGCACTTCCCATAACAGATAAAAAAGCAAGGGTTCTAACTCTCTTGGCCTCTGTTAGATACCTCTAATCCTTTTTTTTTTAGCCAAAACTACTTTTTCACTTCTTCCCACAACCAAGCATATACAGGCAGATTGACCATCCCTGTAAGGTGTTTTACTGGATTATTCCTACAACCAAATTTCCTCTAAATAAAATCCAGACTGCCTCCCCATGATCGAGAGGATTCTTGTTGTCCTTGGTACCCTTCTTATTACACTAGATCAGCTTATGTGAAATTGTTTAATGCCTCCAGGTTAGAATTATGCTGGATACTGCTAGGGCCTATAAGTTACACACACCCCAGGATGATTGCCTTTCTCTGCTCTTTGACCTTTGCTGTCCTGTCTCTCCTCAAGGAATCTGCTAATGGTGTACCCCCCTGCCCATGCTATTCCTGGAGCTATTAAAAAACTGTCTTCACTGCTTATACCCTAGTACTGGCTGACACCGACTAAATGTACTGCCTCTGGCCAAACCTACTGGATGGTTCAGATCACCTCCCCAGACATAACGTGGTGTAAGGAACATAGAGGACAATCAGTCTGCTTCACTTTACAAACACACTGGGGATATGCTGATGGAGGGGGCATCCAGGATAAGACTAGAAAATAAACTATAAAAAAGCATGAAGAAAAAGTTATTTCCCAACTCTCCCCTCCAGGGAAAAAGCCCACTTTCCATCTCCCATACCCATACCTTAGACCCCTACAAATAGACAAATTCAAGTTCCAGGAGTCGTTTATCTCCATCCTTAATGTCACCCATCATTTCTTTAATCATTTTAACCCAACCTTAGCCAAAGACTGCTGGCTCTGCTTATCTACCTCCTCCCTCTCTACACCCATTCCTCTCAATATCTCTGTCCTCAATTTAACCACTGCTGCAAACCCCCTATGCACTGACCCTGTCACTTCTGGAATCCAGTTGCCTACAAACCAGCCTGGGTCCTTTTTATTTACATATAGGCAGATTCCCCGGTCCTGTCCATAAGCCAGTACTGGCTTCCATGTTTAGCCCAAGTAGGCATCTGAATTTTTAAGGGGTTACATTTTCCTGCTGTGCAGCCCGAAGGGGGGGTCTCGGGGGTACATCCGAATATGAAGATCCTCATGCTTTCATGAGGCTTCAGTTTCACAGCCCCACCCTTTGCAGTAATAGTGGTCTTTTCCTAGACAACTGGGTCTACCATAAGCAGGGCAAGCATAAAATTGATCACCTTGGATATTCTTTTTAAAATTTAGATTTCCACATCTCCTTCTTTTGAACCCCGACCAGACACCCTTTTTTTTCTAGACACCTAGGTCCATAAGGGAACAAAGATATATTTTAAATATAGGCTGCTTACTTGTGATTACTTGTTAAGTTATTTTTCCATTTTCAATTTTCCTAATTTCCCATATCCATTTTGGGGGTACTTTAGTCCCATGGGTGGTATCTACTACACATAACAACAGGCATAACAAGCTTTTTACTAAGCAACCCGTTTGAATCTAATCTTTAGTGGGTTGGTAGTCTGAGTGATTGTCCATTTGTCCTCATCCTCTGGAGCCTTTTTTAGTTGAGAGTGATGAATCCAGGAAGGAACCCCAGCGACTTTTACGACAGTCGGAGTGGCGAGGACCACAGAGTAGGGGCCTTTCCAGGTTGGCTTCAGTGTCCGAGTGGGTATCCTCCTCACCCATACTAGATCACCAGGTTCTGGAAGCCACTTCCATTGATCTTTTCCTTTTCCTGGTCTGAGGATTGTCAGAGATACACCAGAGCACAGGTGAGAATTGGGATGCCATTTGCATGCCATACCCTGGAGCACCTGTTCTCTCTTTGCTGCACCATCCCTTCCACACTCCACAAAATACTTTTCTCCAATCTCAGTTGAGATTTTCCTACTTCCCTGACCTCCATTCTCAACTCTGCCAGAAGTGGGTGGGTCTATGTACCTGTGTCTTATTATTATTTTTTTTTGGTGGAAATCAAGATTAAACCCACGGGCACTTTACCTCTGAACTACACTGCAGCCCTAGTTTTTATTTTTCATTTTGAAATAGGGTCTTACTAAGTTGTGGAGGGCTTTGCTGAGTTGCTGAGGCTAGCCTAGTACCCATGATCCTCCTGTCTCAGCATCCCAAGTACTAGGATTACAAGCCACGCCCAGCTTTGTACCTGTGTCTTGAACAGATCAGCTAGAGAGCTTGGAAAAGAGGGCTGGTATCTGACACCTGAGTATACTGCTGAATAACACCCAGCCTAAAGCACATGTGGCTTTCCTCTATGAGGGAAAAGGAGCTTGGGGCCAATCACACACCCCCAAACTCTGTTCACTCCTTAGGCAGCAGTGACTCACCTGAAAAGGAAGCTTCCAGCCATTTATTGTAAAGAAATCACCTTGTAAGTGTCAACTGCAGAGGGCAGCAGTGCCCCGCTTCATGCTGCTTATAAAGGAGACATTGGAGACAAGGAAATCTCCATCGCTCAGCAACTTAGCAAGACCCTATTTCAAAATAAAAATACAATCGGGCCAGGAGTATACCTCAGATGTAGAATGTTCCTGGTTTCAATTCATACTATAACAAAAAATGATCATGATCCAGGGGAAAAATAAGAAAGAGGTTATTTTTCCACAATTCCTTTTATAGGATATTATCAAAGTTTAACATAGTCAAGATATTGCATACAATGTAGGATATCCATGTTTATACAGCAGATATTATTCTATTTATCATCAGAAATATATTGCCAATTAAACTGTCTCTGCCTTAACCAAAAAAGAAATGTTCATGAGTTTAGTCGTAGGAAAGCTGGAAAATAAATTTTTGGTAAATTCTGGTTGTGTTAGAAATAATATATTTAAACCTAAATGACCTTTTGAGATAACACCACCTACTTTTCAAGTTTTCAGTATCATTTCTATTTTAACCCTAAAGAAGATGAACCTTTAAAACATGAGTAAAAGCAAGTAATGGGATGCACCTTGGACCTTTCTCCTGGATTCAGGGGTCATTCAGTAGTGTCCTCTCTGACTTTCCTGCAACTTTCCCAAAGCATCTCATTTCTCCTTCCTACATGACAGGATTTCCCCCAGAGAGGACCCAGAGCAGTCACGTTATAATGTTGAGGAGTCAGAGCCTCAATGAAAAGATGCTCTTGTAGAATAAACCTTGCTGAAAAGTTCCACAAGAAAGGAAGAAGCAGCACAGTGCTCCCCTCAACTATCCAAAGGCTGCAGACAGCAAGCTTTTTCTTCATGCTTCCCCACCTTTTCTTCACCCACAGCCCCATTCATCCAGAAGTTGCTGGGGTGTCTGCTGAACCACCAAGAGGAGAAAGGAAGCTCCAGCCTCCCCTGTGGAAGTGCACCACAAGCACCTTGAAGCCACCATCTCCGCCCTCATTGTGAATTATGCAGGACAACCAAGATGGCGGCTTTCCTGCCCTACTGCCTCCGAGCATGTGGTATGCTGTCCCCTGCCAATTGGTGGGTCCAGTACAAAACACTGGCTCAATAATCTCTAAAACTCAATCTTAATATCCCATGTCTTAATTGTAGACATTCAAACTGAAATGGAGCCCACTAACCCAAGCCTTGATCTAAAAGCACAGTGCTGTTTTGAACAGCTGCTCTCCAGAATTTGTATTGCAAACTTAATCTCCCTAGTCATATTCTAAGAGTACTTGGAGGTGGGCACTTTGAGGGATGATTGATCATGACTGGTTCAGTCATGAATTAAGGGATCAACAACAGAGGGCTCAGTTATAAAATTCAGCTCTATGGCTGGGAGTGGTGGTGAATGCCTGTAATCCCAGTACTTGTGAGGCTGAAACAGGAGGACTGCAGGTTTAAGGTCAGCTTCAGCAACTTAGTGAGGCCCTCAGCAACCTAGGGAAACCCTTTTTCAAAAATTAAAAAATAGAATAAGGCTGGAGGTATAGCTCAGAAGTAGAATGCCCCTGAGTTCTATCCCCAGTACCACAAAAATTTTAAAAATTAAAAAAATATAAGTCCAGCTGTGTCAGGTACACTGGGCCTCACCAAAGCCAACATAGCCTTGGGATCTAGAAGAAAGGACCCACCAACAAAGAAAATCCTCAACAGATACAGCACCTTGACCACAAATATTTTAGCCTCCATAACAATAAAAATGCATTTATGCTCTCTATGAATTACTCTTAGGTTTCAGTTGTAGCCACATAAAACAGATTAAGATAGGTGGCAATAACAAGCAAAGCAGGTGGACAATAGAAAAAAGTCAAATGATGTCCACTATATCATCAATATAAGAATAATGGAATCTGAAATTTTTACAACTGCATTTACAATGGAACCTCAGATTTAAAACACTGAAGCTGGGCATGGTGGTACACACTTCTAAGACCACTACTTGGGAGACCAACATGGGCCAATCACGGTTTTGAGGCCAGCCTCAACAACATTGCTAGACTGTGTTTTCAAAATAAAAGTGTTGGGATGTAGGTCAGAGGTTGAATATCCTTGGGTGCAATCCTCAGTACGCCCCCTCAAAAGAATAAAGACACAAAAGTAGAAACCTACCAAATTTTATACAAACATACACTCCGTTTTGAACCAAGACTGAGACAGATAAGGTAAATAAATGCAGAGGTTTTCCTTGTTCTGGAGCAGTACAATCTCTACTGCTAGGGTAACACTTCTTTCTAACAAGATCCATAGATTCACTTAACTCATGGCTGAATTTTACCAAATGAGTGACTTTGTGAAAATATGCTCCAATGGCAAATTTACTCATTATGATGACCACTTATTCCATCAAATACCTGTCTTGTTTTGTTTGTTTGCATATCCTTTAGCAGTATAGAACAGAATCATACCTTTACCACTGGGAGAAAATATTCAGAGAAAAGTAAAATATAAAAAGAACTGTGACCAGAATAATTCAAGTTTTCATCAGGATGCTTTCCAAAACAGAAGAGTTCAAAAGGTACTGAAAGTAAGCTGAGCATGGTGGCTCACACCTGTAATCCTAGTACTTGGGAGGCAGAGACAGGAGGATTGCAAGTTCATGGCCAACATCAGCAACTTAGTGAGACCCTCCACAACTTAGTTATACCCTGTTTCAAAATAAAATAGGGCTGGAGGGTGTAGCTCAGAGGTAGAATGCCCCTGGGTTCAATCCCCAGTCCCCCCTTCACACACACATACACACACACACTATTGAAAGTCAATTTCCTAACTGATGTTCTGCAGAAAGTGCTGAAACTAGAAAAACACAAATGGCAGCACAGTCTATGAGTGATCTCAGATGTTTGCCATATTTGATAGGAGAAAAAACTTTACCTTTTAGGGATCAAAAAGAAGTACTGGATGCCTAAACTATCGAATACTTCCAAACCAAATTAAAATTCTAAGAAATTGTATTAACAATATCCACATCAGGGAACTACTACTAATAAAAGCATCCATGGGGCTGGGGTTGCAGCTCACTGGTAGAACACCTGCTTAGCATGCATGAGGCACCATACTTGATCCCTGAAATTACAAATAAAATAAAAATGGAGTGGTGCCTTATTGGTGTAATCAAATAGAGAATAAATAATTATTGCTCCTGTAAATATATGTATATGTATGTGTGTGTTGGACCTGAAGCACCGTTGCAACTATCAGAATCAAAATAATCTGCCTTACAGTGCATTACATAACAGCAGTGGCCTCCATGAGTACATGTGCCACATCATAAATTTTGCTCACTTAAAATACACTGTCACAACATAGCAATTAAGAAAGGATTACTGATTTCCAAAAAGAAGAAAAACGGGCATTGTCTGGCTTAGGAAGTTATTAATAAATAGAAAATAAATGATACTAATATAAAAATTCTTTCTACCAGACATATAATCATATAATAATAGATAACTATGGCAGGCGTACAAAAGGGTAGAAGCCATTAAGTCCAACTCCCTAAAGTGATTAAACTAAGTCTTCACTATATATATATTTTATTTGCCAATAAATAAATAAATAAATAAATAAATAAAAATAAGCCAAAGATTATATCTAAGATTGCTCATTATACTAGTATCCCATTTGCAGTCCTCACAATTATTTTGGAGACAAATCAGGACAACATTAGGCCAAGGGTCTGCCTAGATACACCATGCAGTGATTTCCTCACTGATAAATCTCCACTTTCTTCAGCTTACAATTTTAATATGTCAAATATCTATATGTATTAATTCAAGCATGATAATAATTTCAAGTACAGTAAAAACTGTCAGAAAATTTTTAATGCATTCAACAAACATAAGATGTTCTCAATTTTTTTCTAAGCACCAACTTATAAATACCCAGGGGCAACAATACTGAGATAAAATGTCATGCCAGGAGTATGGCACATGCCTGTAATCCCAGATACTTGGGACACTGAGGCATGAAGTTCCCAATTTTGAGGCATCCTGGGTGATTTAGCAAGACCCTGTTTCAAAATAAAATAAAAAGGACTGGGAATATAACTCAATGGTAAACCACTTGCCAACCAAGCCCGAGGCCCTGGTTTCATACCCTAGTACCACACATATAAACAGAAAAATTGCGATCAGGGTACTGTTCATGAAAATAACATTAACAAAGTATTGGCCTTTGTCAAGCTAAGAACTTGCATCTCAGAAGCGAATCCCCCAGCATCTCTGGGAACTGTTTTCCCCACCTACACACCCTGAGGACTCTGGGTAATGCAATCCATGCGGCCTATAGAGCACTCACTCAAGAGGCTTCTGGGATCTGTGGGCCCTGAGGATTCTGGGTAGTGCAGTCTGTCCTGCCTGTGCAGCCCTCACCACAAAGGTTCCCAGGATCTGTGGACCCCAGGAGATTCTGGGTAGTGCAGTTTGTCCTGCCTGTACATCCTTCCTATGATAGGCTTCTGGGATCTATGGACCCTAGAGGCTTCTGGGTAGTACAGTCTGAAGCTCCACCCACACACTTATCCCTGCAGAGGCCTTTGGGAACTGAAAGTCCCCAGGGTCTGGTGTTCAAGCTTTGCCACAGAGGCCTCTGAGTGCATGTTCTCCCCAGTATCCCCAGGGGTTCTGGGAAGTATAGTCTGGTATTTTGACTTCACTACACAGGCTCCTGGGAGCTGCAGGACCTGAGAATTCTGGATAGTGTGGTCCTAATCTCTTCCCATTCAGTCTTCACAACAGAGGCCTCTGGGAGCTGGGGTTCCAGAGAATTCTGGGCAATGTAGTCTGGAATTCTGCCCACCTAGCCCTCACCCCAATGCCTCTGGGAGCAACAGGCCCCTTGGGAATATGGGTAGTGTATTTTGGTGCTCTGTGACTTGGCCCTCACTACGGAGGCTCCTGAGAGTGGCAGGAAGCATGACTGCCCTTGTACTCCAAGGATTCTGGGTATTATATAGTCTAGTGTTCTGCCTACACAGCCTCACCTAGGAGGACCAACAGAACTGCAGGTGGGATCCTGGGGATTGTAGTCCAGTCTTGGAAGTACCCAGAATCCTTAAGAACCCACCATGATGCTGAAGGATTCCTGGTAGTGTAGTTCAATTTTGGAAGTGTCCAGAATCCTTTGGTACCTACCCTGATACCAAGGCATGCTGGGTAGTGTAATCCAGTCTTGGAAGTGCCTATAAGCCTTTACCAGGATACCAACCCTGATACCAAGGATGCTGGGTAGTATAGTCCAGTCTTCTTCTTCCCATATTGCCTTTGCCCCAGAGGACCGTGGGAGTTGCAAGTCTCAAGCTTTCCATGATAACTGAGGATTCTGGTAGTGTGGGCCAGTCTTCTGCCCACACAGCCATCACCAAGGATGACCATCAAAGTTTCAACTACCCAAGGACTCTAGGTAGTATAGTGCAGTCTTCTGCCTACATAGCATACCTGGCATACAGCCACTGGGGCTATTAGCCAGTGTGTTCCCTGATGCCCAAGAATTCTGGGTAGTGTAGTTCTGTCACAACCCGAAGCCCCGTCCAGCAGGACCCCGAGAAGAACCACGCAAGTCACAGTTCTGAGGTGCTTCTTCTTCCTCCTTTAATCTCCAGTTCAGCTTCCTTATTCATTAACATCGGCATCCTGCTTATATTATGTACGAGCAACCCCTCCCCAATCATGCCAGAAGCAATCCTCCAATCACACCTCTCTCACATCACAAACACGCAGGCCAGGCTTTTTCTCATAGGTTCTCCAGCAGCAAGCACGCAATGAGCATGCACCAAACGCGTGCGCTTCCCAACTGCGCATGTGCTAGGTCTGGTAAACAAGCGCAGGTCACGAGACTTGGCAGCCAGCCACGGCGCCATCTTGGCTGGCTCGACCGAGCCCAGCTTCCCACATAGTTCAGTCTTGTAAGTACCAAGAATGCTTATTTACTAGAGCTGGTACCCAAGCATTCTGAGTAGCATAGTCCAGTCTTCTGCCAGCATAACATTCCCCACAGAGAACCATGGGAGCTGCAGACTCCATGATTGTCCTAGTACCCCAGGATTCTGGGTAGTGTAGTCCAGTGTTCTGCTCATACAGTCCTCACTATGGAGGCCTCTTGGATCTGTGGGCCCTGAGGATTCTGAGTAGTGCAGTCTGTGCTACCTGTCCGGCTCTCACCGTGAAGCTCCTGAGGTCTGCAGAACTTATGCTTGCCCAAGCAAGACAAGAATTATAGGCAGTGTAGTGTGGCATTCCACCATTCAGACCTTGCTACAGAGGCCCCTGGGAGCTACAGGTCACACGCTTGCCATGGTACTCAAGATTCTGGACAATGGAGTTTGGCATTCAGGTGCCCCAACTTCCCCAGAGCACGGAACTTCCTCTAGCAGCCTGCTGCCCCTGGAGTATGGGGCTCTGGCAGTTAGCCTGCCTTTCCAGAGTATGGGGCTTCTCCGGGGGTCCTGGGCTTCCATAGGCGGCTGCTGTCCCTGGAGCACAGGGCTTCCACGAGCAGCCTGCTGTCCCCAGAGCATGGAGCTTCTGCCAGTGGCCCACTGTCCCACTGGAGTTCAAGCCAACTTTGAGGCCATTGCCTCCTTCTGACTCATTGTGCAAGAAGCTCCAAACCTCCCACTGCACCGGCTCACGCATTTTGGTCTGATCAGTTTCTTCCCTATCAGTCTGCCAGGCATTGCACGGTGAGGAATCCAACTTCCTGAGAGGCCGTGTTGTATTGAAGGGGCAACACGAAGTCACTTTCAGAAGCTCCAGCACTTCTGCTGGGTCTTGAGAGTGGTGGTGAGAACAGCCTCACAGCTGGAGCAGAGGCTTTGCAGGAGATGCTGGAGTCTTGCTGGCTGCCCCTGGAGTTACCTGATGTGATCTAACTGGACCCACCAGATTATGATGAGCTTTTTTTTTTTTTTTTTGCAGTACTGGGGATTGAACCCAGGGGCATTCTACCTCCGAGCTACACCCCCAGCCCTATTTTTATTCTTTATTTTGAAACAGGGTCTCACTAAGTTGTGGAGGGCCTCACTAAGTAGCTGAGGCAAACCTGGATCCTCCTGTCTCAGCCTCCCAAGTACTGGGATTACAAGCGTGCACCACCACGCCCGGCTGATTATGGTGATCTTTTTGAGGAAAAATATAGAATAATTAAGAAGACTTAGGGAGATGGGTTATTTCAGGGGTGGGTTATCAAAGATTGAATAATTTTGGGATAGTGTGAAAATACTACAAATTCTTATTTCTTTATTGATTCCTTCATATTTAGAGCCCATGATATGATAAAATTACAAAAGATTTCCTGAAACCTTTTTCAAATTTATCTTCTATTGATCCTATGAGTCAGATATTTTTAAAACTATGATGCTGGTGAAATGAGAATTTTCATAAAGCCCTGGAACACAAATCCAGAGCAACACAAATTCTGAACAAAAACACTTAATTTGGGATGCCCATTCACTCATTCATTTACTCAAAATTATTTATTTTTTGCCATGTTCCAGGACTTTTCATAGGTACTGGCTAGATCGATTTGTGAATGAATGAGCTTTTGCCATACAATTACTGAAGATCACTAAGCAAATCAAGTATTCCAGAATTTTTCTTCAGAAACGAATTAGAAGTTGATTGACTGCAGGCATCG
The DNA here is from genome assembly GCA_004027185.1 of Glis glis. Taxonomy (NCBI): domain Eukaryota; kingdom Metazoa; phylum Chordata; class Mammalia; order Rodentia; family Gliridae; genus Glis; species Glis glis. Next base: position 18,821 of record PVJS01027918.1, read on the forward strand.
AGTATGAACACTTGTTAAAGGCCTCATCAGTGGCATGATTGCCATGGCCTGTGGGTGACCAGGAAGTCTTGATGGTCATCATGAAGTAGCTGATGAAGAAGAATCTGGAAGATGGCTTTGCTGGTTGCTGATGCCCATGCCAGAGAGGCTTCCAGCTCACACTCTGAGTTGAGAATATTAGCCACTGGAGGCAAAACAATGAAATTCTTAGGCTCTACTGTTGTGAAAATAGTGAAGACAATAAGACATGCTGCCAAGTTCCGAGGCTCACTCTGGAAGATGCTGAGTGGCAGATTCTTTCAAACTCGCACTGACTCTTTCCCTCACAGAATCCTCACTTGGGGAAACTGAATTTTATGCTCAGTGTGGATGTGACATGTCCACCCCTAACCCACACGAGGTTAGGGGATCAGAAATCAACTGCACATCTGTTGGAGACTTTGTTTCTAACACTTATTGAAGATAAATTCCATGGCAGGAAATACTCTCTGTGCTTTTTACATGGAATACATAATGGCTCTGAGAAAGATTATCATTTCCCTTTTACAGTAAGAAAACTAAGAGAGTTTAACTTCGCACATCCTGAGCTCAGTCTCTGCCCTCGAGGGTCATCCTTCATTCTACTTTCAGAGGAGTTGTCTGGAGTGTTCTGCCGACAATAGTTCTGCTCTCCCTCAGTGTTTGTGGTCCACATTGTGTGTGTTATGTTTTACACACCAACACTGTCTGGCTCAGGAGGGCTTCTGCAAGAGCTGTATGGTCCAGCAAACTGAGACGAGAGGTTTAACTTCACACATCTTACCCAGTCTTGGTCCCCAGTGGTCTCCACTCCACTTTCTGAGGGGTTATCTGGAGCGTCCTGCAGAGTTCTGTCCCTCCCTCAGTGATTGTGCTACATAGTGTGTGCTTCATGTTTTATACACCAAAGATGTTTCACTCAGGAGGGCTTCCACAGGAGCTGCACGGTATAGCAAACCAGCCTGAGGACATCTCCAAATTTCAGGGTGTGAGATTCTCTACTTGGCATCAGGTTTGCCCCCTCCTAAATGGGAGAGGCTCTCCATGTCTTATGCCTCACTTAGCACTTCCCTGTTTCTGGCTGATGCATCTTCACATGTGCCCCATCCTGTGCTGGGGCCAGACAGCACGCTGGTCAAGGGTGAAATGTGACTATAGACACTGGATGACACATACTCTGGAAAGGTTACACTTACCTGCTGCAGCAAGAAGCTGGCACCTTCTGCAGAGCCTCTGTGCAGGAGGACACTGGGCAGAGGCAGGCGGGCAGGCTGTCCCCTTGCTGATGGTTTGGTTGTGGGTCTTGATGGAACCAGTCCAGATCATAGCTTATCCACAAACTAGCTGTGTCAGCTCAGGCAAGTTATTAAATTTCTCTGCATCCCAGCTTCTGTAAATTTTCTGGAAAGAAAGAGCAGTGTGAAGGCAGAGACAGGGAAAATTCAGGAAAGCCACACACAGAGGTTTGCTCAGCAAGAAAAGCAGCTGGCCATGTGGGGAGGTGATTTCCAGGTGGACAAGTAAGGGCCTGGCTACGGTTCCCAGAAGTGGGCCTGCTCTTGCTCCTATTCCTGGAGGAGTCAGGGTGACCCATGACCACCTTCTCACTGGGGTCAGCAGCCAGAGTCCTCCAATGATTCTTCAGCCTGAGTAGACACATGGTAAACAGAATTCCACTGAATCTGGCATTTAGAACATGTGTTCCCAATTAACCTTATTATTGATCTCAACCACCAGAATAGTCAGCAAAAAACACAAATCACCTAGGTCATTCATCTCTCATGCATGCCATTGGCTCTCCTTTTCCAGATCCAATATATATTGATATAGTTTGTTGCAATATTTAAAAATAAATAATATCTAGTACAAGAGGGATTCAAAAAGACCTGGTGGGAAAAAATGTGAAGGAAAATGGCAAGGTGGGAAAGGGGAATTTGAGGAAAGACAAAACAGGGGAGAAATAACCCAAGTCCCTTGGGGAAGCAGTAGGCAGAGCTCTTTCCGATGAAGCTTACATCTCTCCTGCCTGCTTCCTGCAGAACCCTCAGGGAATGACATCCAGGTTTCTAGCTGTAAAGCAGCTGCTAGTATGTCCTGTTGTACTTGTCTGTGGGAATTTGAAACTCTGTAGTAGGAGTCCCTGACACCTGAGAGGCCCATGCGGGGAAGGAGCTGCAGTATGTTAATGTGATCCTGAGCCAAACTCAGAGTGGGTCTGAGCTCTGAAAGATGCTGGGTTCTCAGAGAAAGAATGATGCTCCCTTTCAAAGTCATGGTGATACCAAGATGTACCAACATGCAGAAAGCCACCAAGAGCAAAAGAAATTCAGGCATCAGCCTCCCCCTGAAGGTTTCACATCAGCAAAGCTATGGAGCAATCTAAAGATACACAAGGGACACAGGGCACCATGCCAGGCCTTGCTCTTCCTGCCCCCATCAGAATCAGACACCAGGAGGAAGCTAAATCCAGCCCAGGAGGAAGGCCCCACCATCCTGTCATGAAGCAGGCTACAGGTGATAATGTGGAACTTTGGCACGTGCAATGAAAGAGCCACTGAACCTACTAAATATAGCCCACCCTGCTGGCTGGCCTGAGCCCAGAATGTTTAGAGTTAGGCTAGGGTAGCTGCTAGTGGTGCCTGTGAGCAGACAGAGGGCCATGGAGAAGGAATGTCCCTCTGCTCCTGGCTGTCATCTGGTCAGGCAGAACACTAGTGGGAAGCAGGGGCATCCCCACACCAAGCCTAGCAGCTCTCACTTACTGAGAGCCATAGCTTATCTGTAGTTGCAGGTGCTTGGAGATGCACAGCCCCTGTGCCCAGGTGGCTTCCAGCCCAATCTGCAATGTGTGCCTGTGACCCATCTGTTTACTGTACCTGTGCTGCTTACCGACTTATGGATAAACTCAACTTTCGGAAAATCATTTTCCCAGCGGCCTTGCTTTCCCTGTGAAGCTCCATGTGGTTTAACAACTGAGAAAAAATATTCACTGCCTGCCTGAAGGGTACCCCAGGGAACCCATTTGTGTGGGGATACAGGGAAGAAAAGTGGATCCTCAGACTATTTTACAGATGCTGCATCCACATTGGCAGGCCTGGGGGAAACTCTGCAATCCCTTTTGACACCTTGACACCTGGCATACCTTTATTCCAAATTTTACATGCTCTTCCTTTAATTTACTTCAGGGGTGTAAGGTGGGAAAAAAACAGAAAAGACTTATTTAGATTAAAATGGATTTTATAATCTTTTTTTCAACTGACAACAAAAAATATTGACACCCTTTTTTTTTGTACTGGAAGTTAAACCCAGGGGCATTCTACCTCTGAGCTATACCCCAAGCCCTATTTCATTCCATTCCACTTTATTTAATTTTATGGTACTGAGGATCAAAACCAGGGACATTATACCTCTGACCTACATCCCCAGCCCTTTTTAATTTTTTAAATTTTAAGACAGGGTCTTGCGAAATTGCTGAGGATGGCCTCAAACCTGCAACCCTCCTATCTCAGCCTCTCAGGTACTGGGATTACAGGCATGTACCACCATGCCTGGCCAAAACATTGACTTCTTTAGTAGGCAGGAGATAGAGAATATTCCGTGAGGAAGGTGGTGGGCAGGTACACCGAAGGCCAGGGATGCCTACAGTGTGCACTCAGATACTGCCAGCTTGCTCAAGATGCTTCAGCTAATGCATCCACACAGGGGCCACCACCAACACAAGACCTTAGAAACAAGTGCTAACTCTACTGTTCTTTCCTTCCCCTAGCCATCTTGATCTGTAGGTGATGTGAACTTCATGTCTTACTGTAGCTGCAGACTTGCTGTCTGCTTACGGACTTTATACAAGAGCAGAGGGGGAGAGAGGGAAGCCCACCTGATGCTCTGAATGGCCAGACTCAGCTGGCCTCTCTGCCATGTTCCCCACTGTGACTGATCCCTCTTCTCTGGGTCCTGGGGACTTGCTCCCTTCCTCTGCTTTTGTGGTAACTGCTCTTCTGTGTCTGCGCTGGCCTTCTGCACTCATTCTGCATTTCTCCCCCTACACCATACTCCCCAGGCTCTCGGAGATCAGAGAGCAGGTGTGCTCTGAGAGGAACACAGGCATGCAGCAAGTGTTCTGCATGGCACATAGTGGAATCACATTACACAATTGGCTTCCGTGTGCTCAGTTAAAGTGCACAGCAAAACCAGAACCCAAACATCATGGTCTGTTCCCCAGGAAGAATAGGACAGGAGGTGCAAACCATCTCAGGATGCATCTGGCCCCGAGGTGTCCTGCTAGGCTGAGTGCAGTCAGTGTGTAGAAATCAGTTTTAGTGTGTGCAACACAGCCCCAAACAGACTGAATCACTGCTCAGTTCAGCAAGCATGTAATGCTTGAAGAAGGTAGTGCTGCCTGCATCAGCCTCATAGAAATAAACTTACCTGTGAGCCACTGGAACTATGGGTATATGAGGAATGTCACTCGGCACCATGCTCTTTGAGCTGACTTGACACCTCAACCCCATGTCCGCTGGGATCCACAGATGAGCACAGAATGTCACTCAACATCAGTTCTTTGAGCTGACTTAATACCTCAACCCAGAGTGAGATGAGAGCCATAGATGAGCAGGGCTCTGATGAGAGAAAGTGCAAGAGCTGAAGGAACATTTCTTTCAAAGGAGAACTGCAACTTGGTTATTATCCTGGACTATTTATGCAGCCTCCCCTTCCCAGCCCCCAAGTGAAAATTCCTGCCCCCAACAATCCTACCCACAATGGAGAACAACTGTGCCATTTCTGTGGGGTCCAGACATGAACAATCCTCCTCTCTCTACATTTTCCTTCCTCTTGCATTTATATTTCTAAGTTTGAAAGTGCTCTATTGCCTCAGGATGCATCAGACCAAATTAACAGAACATGCAAGGCTGACCCAAAAAACAGAAGCAATCAGCTAATGCTAAGTGAACCACACAGAAGGCTCTTCTCCTCAGGGGCATGCTGACCTGAAAGAGAACTGTGCCCTGTTCTGGAAAAGGGAACACAAGGCCCTCCAAAAATCTCAGTCCAGAGTTTGTTCAGGGGCTGAGGAAGGGAATGATGCTTAGGGTAGAAACAGGAAACTGTGAACTAGGACAATGTGGTTTCATGCAATTACCTTGGAGTAAACAGAATGTGTTTATTATGTGAATAGTCTTCTGCTGTGTAAGACAATTTCTCAAATCGCTTTCTGTATTAGCCTTCAAAACACAGCCGAGTCTCAGAAGCTCTGAAGTTGGCCTACTTGGAGAGGATGACAGGGAAATGGAGCAGAGGGCTGTGACTGGACCTCACAATGATCCTGCCAATGGACAGTTACTTAGTACTTACATTTGCAAGGTTCTCTCTCTCCTCCCTCCTTTCATCTCTTCCTCTTTCCTCCTATGCAGAGCAGAGGGTTGTGGCTGGACCTCACAGTGATTCTGGCAATGGACTGTTGCTTATATTTGCAAGGTTCTCTCTCTCTCCTCCCTCCTTTTTTCTCTTCCTCCTTCCTCCTATTCATTCTTCATCTACCCATTCATTATATCTTTCAATAAGTATTTATTAGGAACTGGGTAGCAAGGCTCTTCCAAACACTGAGTATTTACAAGGAAATATAACAATACGCACAATCTACTATAGAAGATGAAGGTGATGTTGTCAGTGTAGAGTTACATACATAAGAAAATATATACAAATACACCACATCCAAAACAAGTGGTGAAAATAAATTATATGAAGGCTCAGAAGAAGAGAAAATCACCATGGACTGGGGAGTAAGGTGAGTAGCAAGAAAATTTCATGATGCATATAAGACTTAGAGTTTATATGGTGTATTAGGGTTCTCCAGAAAAACAGAGCCCATAGGGATAGATAGATGATTGATAGAGAGAAAGGTGATAGATAGATAGATAGATAGATAGATAGATAGATAGATGATGGATAGATTGATAGATATAGATAGATAGATAGATAGATAGATAGATAGATAGATGATAGATAGATAGATGATAGACCGATAGATAGATGATAGATGCATAGATAGATGAGCAGATATGTAGGTAGGTAGGTAGGTAGGTAGGTAGATGATGATGATGATGATGATGATGACGATGATAGATGGAAAGATAGATGATGATGATAGATGAATAGATAAGAGTAGATAGATTTATAGACAATAGGTAGGTAGATGAATTAAGATAGATAATAGATATAGATAGAAGATAAATAAACAATAGATACATAGATGAGTAGATAGGTAGATATATGGATAGATAGATGTTGGTAAATAGATATATGGATAGATAGGATATAGATGGATAGATAAATAGATGATTATAGATTAGATAGATAAATAGATAAGAGTGAACTACTTGTTAGGGGAATTGACTCACACAACTATGAAGACTGAGAAGTCCCACAATATGCCATCAGCCAGCTGGAGAACCAGGGAAGCCAGTAATGTAATTCAGTCCAAGTCTGAAAGTTTCAGACCCAAGGGAGTCAATGGTGAATCTCTTCAATTTGAGACTGAAGGCCTGAGGAACGTGGGGTGTAAGTCCTTGAGTGTGAAGGCTGGATACCTGAAGCTCTGATGTCCAAGAGCAGGAGAAGACATGTGTCCCAGCTCCAGGGCAGAGAGACAGTGTACATCCCCTCTGCCTTTTTGTTCTACCAGGGAAAAATTGGGTGGTGCTGCCCACATTGGAGGGCAAGTCTTCTTCACTTGGCCCACTGATTCAAATGCCAATCTCCTCCAGAAACGCCCTCACCAAAACACCAAAAATGGTCAGCTGTCCTGGCATCCCTTAACCTGGCCAAGCCAAAACCTAAAATTAACCAGCATACAGTCTCACAGGTGAGGAGTGAGCAAATTAAAGGTATTATCTACATGACTCAAAGAAATAATTTGGATACATTGTGGAAGTGAAAAATTATCACTACAATAAAGTTACTATAGCTTAGTTTTTTTACAAGATTTAAATTTAAATACTTTTACAGGGAAAAATCCTAATAAACATTAAACTATATTTCCTTTACCCTATTTTGCC
>PVJS01027919.1:0-25896 GCA_004027185.1 Glis glis
AGCTAAGATAACACTATTAGATCATTAATTGGGAAAAAAATGCACCATACTACTAATGTAAGATGCTGAAAATAGGGGAAAGTGGGTAGAGGGTATATGGACACTCCCATACTATCTTCATTTTTTCTATAAATATAAAGCTATTTATTTATTTATTTATTTATTTATGGTACTGGGGGTTGAACCCAGGGGCATTCTACCTCCAGGATATACCCCCAGCCTTTTTTACTTTGAAACAGGATTTCACTAAGTTGCTAAGGGTCTTGCTCAATTGCTGAAGGCTGGCATTAAAAGTTTATTTAAAAAATCCTTGGGTTCTTTCAGGGGAGGAACACTCAGCTCTGCATACTTTCATAGAATCTGTGGGTTCCTTTGCTTTCTAAAATCATAGATATTCATTATGAAGTTTCCAATTTTGAGAAGGTGACTTTTTTTAGCTCCTTAACTTCATATGGTAGGGATGAATGTAACACGTTTAGAAAGACGCTGAGACATCTTTAGATTTCACAATGGCTAAAAAGCCATGGACACTTAGAGATAAGTCTCAGTCAGTTCCTGCAGCTGTAACAACATACTTTAGACTAGGTAACGTATAAAGAAAGGACATTCACCTTTTCCAGTTCTGGAGGCTGGAAAGCCCCAGCCCAAGGCAGCGGTAGACTTGGTGTCTGGTGGAAGCTGGCTCTCTGCTTCTAAGATGGTGCCCACGGTGGTCTGGCCCATATGTAAAGGCTCGTTTGTCTCCTGGGTGGCAGTATTGGGAGGTGGTGAAACGTTTAGGAGGCCGGGCCTATTGGGAGATCCTTAGGTCGCTGAAGGTGTGCCATCACAGAGGACTGCGAGAGCCCGCCCACCCCGCTCTGCTCCCGGGCTCAGGATGTGAGCATCCGCTCTGACACGTGCACCTACTATGATGTGCTGCTTTGGCCAGAGGCCCAAACCAATGGGGCCGCCTGATCCTGGACTTGAACCTTCAGAACCACACGCCAAAACAAAGCCCTCTTTACCTAATAAGTATCCCCATCCGATATTCCATTAGAGTGATGTGAAGTGGACTAATATAGCACCTCTTGCTGTAACCTCTCATGGCAGGAGGGGTGAAGATGGGCTAGCTTGCTCAAGCTAGGGCAGGGGCTTCTTTTTGTAAAGGCACCAATCCCATCCATGAGGCCAGAGCCCTCATGACCTAATCACCCAAAGGCCCCACCTCTAATACTATTGCATAGGGGGTTACGTTTCAACATGAATAGTGGCGTGATACAAACATTCAAATCATAGAGTTGGCTGCAGCACCAAAAGTCAGGCTTGGCCGTTACACAGACCTGAGTTTAAAGCTCATCTGCTAGCTGCGCAGCTTTGGGTAATGACACCCAGCTCTCAGCAAAATGGGAATAAAGTATCTGCTTTGTATTTAACACTTTTGTGAGGATGTGATGTGACAGAACACACGAAGCACTTTGCAAACACCATAAAGCTCCTGCACTTCCCGAAGGACAGCTCCCAGGCAGGCCACTTCACGCCCTCCCCCCACCCCGCTTGGATATGATTGGAGTTGTCCAGGCTACTGAAACCTTGAGGAGTGCACCAGACACCTGAGGAGCTCCGCAGGTGGGGATCGGAGGTGGACTTCACAGCTCTCACAGGTGCCCTGGTGATGCGGATGCACCTGTGTGGGGCTCCAAGATGAGATGTGGGGATCTGGGCTGTGCAGCTGGCCTTGATCAAAACTACATGGTGTTCTTGGGCACGTGACCTTCCCCCATCTATAAAACAGAGCAAAACAAGAAATTAAAAATTCACAAACAAGAAGCAATGGATTGCCTTCTCAAGGTGACAACTGGTCTACCCCGTGTGGTCTGGTGCCACAACTGCACACCCAGTCCTTGGAAGCTGCACCTGCATGGCCCCTCCATCCATTTCTCATGAGCTGACCCTGTTTCTCTCCTCCACAGCTGCTTAAGTTTTGAGAGAATCACAGTGCGAACCTCTGAAAATTCAAGGGAAAACAAAACAAAACACCCTCCCCAGCCTAATTTTACACATAAAACTCAATGGAACAAATTACATTATTTCTATCTGAGTTTCTTTCTTCGCAGCTTATTTTGACACCCAGGAAATAAATTGCCATCTTTCCCCCAAACCAGCTGCTTCCAGTCAGAACGAGCGGATCATGATTTAATGAAGACAGCCATCTGTGACAGGGTGAAAATCCTAATGAGGCAATGTATGAATCAGAACAAAATCAGCCATCGCCATTAGAGATCGGTAACTGCCCAAGAGAACATAGGCTCATGACCACGTGGAACAGTGCTCTTCTAAGCGGGAGACTGGGAGAGGGATCCAGTCCTCACCTGGGATGCTGAGGCCCAAATAGGACAGGCAGATTCTGAGGTGTTGACTGAAGCAACCTGCTCTAGAAGAGCCCTGGTGACCTGCATAATGAACGGATGCCCCTTAGATATCCGACTCATGACTGTTTGCCAAATGTGTTCACATCCAGGTAAACTTGAGCCCTCTGCTGCTTGCCCCTGTGGGCTGACATGTGGGATAGAGCTGTGGGTCCAGTGACTTGTTTAAAAGGTCCAAGCCAGAAAGAAGTCAAGTCCAGCCCAGAATCCACATCATGGGCTTCCAAGTGCTGCCAGGGTGGCTGCATCCTACTGGGACAAATATCCACAAGGTGGTCGTGTTACCCCACATTATTGAGAGCTTTGACTCTACTTCCTAGAGGCTGCTGGCTCAGTGAGATCAGATGCCTCTGACTCCCAGATGCAAACACCCTGCAAACCTGGGGGATGTTCTCTCTAGAATACTCTGGTTGGACAGAGGACCAGCTGGCTGGGACAGCATGCCCATTTTTTTTTCACAGCTTTATCAGCAGAGCTTGTAGCTCTGGGTCTCCCATCTAGTAAGTACTCAATATATCATTATAGACTGGGTGAAAGAATCCATGAATAACTTTGACAAGTTCCTGCATCCCTCTTAGCCCACCTCTAGAACTCTAGAGAGACATCAGTTGCACCTCTTGCCACTTATAAAAATTCGATGTATTATGTGTCTATAAAAAGCCTTTAAATAAAGACAGAGTCCTCCCCCAGCACATGGACAAAGTTGCAGGAAGTGTTTTGCTTCATCCCTGCAGCTGTGCTTTCTTTTACGTTATATTTTCTCTGTTGCTATTGAAGAGGGGAGGTGCATTTTCCTGTATGTCTCCCTACTGACTGTCCCAATTTCTTTTAGAAATTGTGTCTTTTACTCATTTATCTCACTGTTCTTCTTATTAATCTGTATGGGTTCTTTTTTAAAAAAAATTTCAAAATAGGGGTCTGCTAAGTTGCTGAGGGTCTTGCTAAATTGCTGAGGCTGGCCTTGAACCTGTGATCCTCCTGTCTCAGCCTCCCAAGTACTGGGAGTGCCACCATGTACTACCAAGTACCACCATGCCTGGCTGTGTGAATTCTTTATGAAATAAAGATATTCCCTCTTTGCTGCAAGTATTTTTTGTCTTGTTTTGTTTTTGAATGGGGTCTCGCTCTGTTGCTCAGGCTGGGCTTAAACTCCTGGGCTCAAGCGATCCTCCTGCCTCAGCCTCCCAAGTGCTGGGATTCCAGGTGTGCTCCACAGCTCTGGCAGCAAATATTTTCCCTATGCATGTTCTCCCTGCCTCATACTGCCCACAGGTGGAGAAACTTTAAATTTTGCTGGTATCTTCCTGCCCATTGTTCTCCCTAGAGCTTTGTCCTATGACTGTCCTCCTTCTCTCCCAGATGTTTGATAAATATTCATTTCTAGTTCTTCCTGCCTTGTAATGATTTTTTTTGGTACTTACCTCTCCTCGGTGATCATCTGGGATGTGTTGTGGTGTATAGAGTGAGATATTTTCCTCCTGGCTCTGTATGTCTTCATTCTCCACGTGCCCAGAGATGCCAACACCTGTGCAGGGGAACGCTGAACACGACTCACATCCTTGTGAGCCTGAGTGGGTGCTGGGGATTTTTAGGAATATCAAGTGTCTAACAATGGGTCCCAGGAAAGGAAGTCTTAGTCATCTCAGCACAAGTGGAAGAAGAAATGAGACAAGGAGTTAACACATTGCTGCTGTTAGGTCCTAAACTTCGACTCACTCATCGAGAGTGGAATCCATTTTCCCCAGAAGCCCTCTCCTGTCACCCAGCTACAGCCTGGGACTGCAGCTCTGGGTCCCACAGTCCCTGTCTTACCTGCCCTGTTATGAGCTCCCCGGGGTGCTGATGAGTATTGACATGTCTGGTTCTGCCTCGTTCCCATTGGAGGGCAGACCTTGACTTCTGCTTTATTTGTGGTTGTTTCTCCACCCCCACCACAGCCCCTGCTCATAGAAAGCCTCGGGAAATGCGCGTTTACTGAGTGGACAAACTCATGAATCAGTGGCACCTGTTTAGTTTCCCTGGGCAGCTGTCACATGTGCTGAGCATCTTCTCGCACTATTTCATGAGTACTTACAACAATGACCAGGGCATTGATGATTATTGCTTCATTTACCTATTAGGAAACCGAGACTCAGAGATGTAAGGGACCTGGCTAAAGTTTTGGGGGCTTCAGTTGACAATGATTCAGTATGTCCTTACCTTATTTGAGACTGTCTTGTTCACACAAGGACACTGGGGCCCAAGGTCACACTGTCCACATGCTCTTTGGCAGACTTATATTGCAAGTGGAACTGGGATGCTGTAGGGATTGCAAGACCTTCATCTTTCTCCAGCTGGGCTTCTAGTGGGCCAGGGTCTTTCCTATGGTTGGTTCTCCAAAAATAATGCCTGATCTGAGTCAGTTCAAGCCACGATGTCAACACCAGTAGACACATCTATGGAAATTTCTACCTCCAAAACATTCTTGCTCTACTGTCTTGGATCCATTAATTCTTTTGTGTGTGTGTGTGTGTGTGTGTGTGTGTGTGTGTGTGTGTGTGTGTGTGGTACTGGGGATGGAACCCAGGGGCATTCTACCTCCGAGCTATACCCCCAGCCCTATTTTATTCTTTTATTTTGAAACAGGGTCTCACTAAGTTGCGGAGGGCCTCACAAGTTGCTGAGGCTGGCTGCAAACCTACGATCCTCATCTCAGCCTCCCAAGTACTGGGATTACAAGTGTGCACCACCACATCCGGCTTGGATCCATTAATTCTGTCCTCCTTGGGCATAGATAAAGTTCAAGGCATTGACAAAACTCACTACAGGGCTGTTTAAATCACCAGGATTCTCATCTGTATATACAAAAGGAAAGAAATAATTGCTGACCTTGAAAGTTCTATGTCCTCTGTTGTGGTGGTTAATTTTGTATGTCAACTTGATTGGGCCCCAGAGTGCCCAGTTATTTGGTCAAATGTTATCCCGGGTGCATTTTGAGGGTATTTTTGGATAAGATTAGCATTTAAATCAGTAGACTGAATCAAGCAGTTGGCCTTCCTTAATGTAGGTGCGCTTCATCTGATCAATTGTAGAACTGAATAGAGCAAAAATTGAAGAGGGAACTCCTCCTGCCAGACACTGGGCTGGACCATTGGTCTTTGCTTGCCTTCGTATTTGAGCTGAAGCCTGAGCTCTTTGGGGGTCTGGAACCTGTCAATCTTCAGACAGGAACCACACACCATCAGCTCTCTTGTGTCTCTAGCTTGCCAACTGTAGATCTTGAGACTTCTCAGCCTCCATAATCACATGAAACAAATTCTTGTAAACATACACACACACACGCACACATGCACACCTAATACATCTTACTATTAGGGGATGGTGTCTCTCCAGTATCCATCAGGGGAACATGTGCTTCCCAGGTGACAGTCAGCTCTCTGCTCAGTGCTTGCTTTTTACAAAGTTCTCCCATGGACATCCAGTTTAACTTGCATGCTCACATGCACCAGAAAGGAGGCATTGGCACCTCCCATTTACAGATGGAGAAACAGACACTCAGAAAAGCTCAATCATTTGCCCCTGGCCACACCAGTTTCCTGCTCCAGTCCCAGTGCTCTCTTCTGCACTGTGAGCTAGATTTGTCAGCTTTATGAATGGTGGGGCCTCTGGGGAATAGAGCCAAAGCAAGGCTCCTGATCAGAAAGCCATTCCCAAACCTGGACTTAGCAGGATAGTCTTGAGCTTTATCCAATATACCCAGTTCAGCAGGACAGGAAGTTAGGAGGCTGTGACCAGAGGAGGGTTCTGGGTGACATGACTCAGGCTGCTGCTGAACTGGGCAGTGAGCTAGATGAGAGGAAGATCATTCCGAATGGTAGGTGTGACAGCAGGAAGGGAGGAAGAAATAGGGAGCAGCAAGGACCTTAGCTAACAGGAGTGTACGCATGCGTAAAGGCATTCGTGTTCTACTATGGACCAACTGTTTGTGTTGCCCCCAAATTCATAGTTTGAAGTTCTGGCCCCCTGTGTGTCTATATTTGATATGGAGCCTCTCTGGGAGTAATTAAGGTTAAATGAGGTCCTAAGAGTGGGGTGGGGCCTGGACCCAATAGGATCAATGACTTTACAGGAAGAGATATCAGGGAACTTGTTCTGTGTCTCTCTTTCTCTCTGACTCTCCCCCCTTTCCCTGCATGCACACAGAGAGGCCATGTGAGGACACAGCAAAAGGTGACCGTCTGCAGCCAGAAAGAGAGCCCTCGCCAGAAAACAACCACTGTGGCACCCTCGTCTCAGACTTCCAGTCCCCAGAACTGGAGGGAAATACATTTCTGTTGTTTAAGACACCCAGTCTATGATATTTTGTTATATGCGCCCTCACTGAATAATGCACTTTCCTAACCTCATACAAACAAACAAACAAACAAACATGTGCAGCCTAACTAGGTCTGAAGCCCACCAGTTTGCAATCTCTAACAATCAGTCATTTGTGGTCGGAGTTCAGGTGCCAGCGTCTCCAAGAACGGGATGAGGAATGGAGAACATTTCTTCCTGCGTCCCTTCTTCAGCATTACAAGGCCAAGGCAGGTTCCCCCCAAACCACAGCAGCACAATTTTCTGGCGGCAGTCAAAGCCACTGCCTCCCAGGAAATCCGGGCCAGCTCTGGGAAGGCGTCTGATGAGTCTACCTGCCTCCGACACTCTGTGGAGTTGTCCCAGCAGGACACCCGTCAAGCATGGTGAATGACACCTTCCTTCTTGATTACCTCCAGCAGTCGCTTCTGAATTGAGCTGACGATTGACACAACACCAGCTTCTTGACACCATGTCAGACAGCCTGAAGGAGAGGATGACAGGCAGGCCACTTACATCCGGGTATTTTTAGACTTCAGGTTGCTGGGAATCTTCCCCCCCCCCCCCGTGTTGGTGTGCTTCTGATAACCTCTGTTCACTCTGAAGGACTAAAGTCTCTCTCCATGGAAAAATAGGATTTGGAGTCCAAAGGGACCATAGAGGCCATCTCTTTCCACCCTCAGACATTTTAGGTGAGGAAACTGAAGCTCAGAGAGGTCTCCTGATGCCAGCCTTAGCCAAGCCTCTGCCGACATTCTGTGTGGTCAACAGAGTGTTGCACCCCTGCTTGAAACCTTCCAAAAGCGCCCTCTTGCCACAAAATACAGTAGAACCTGGTTTCTTGCAAATGGCCCTTCGTTGTCTGGCCCCCACATGGAGTCTTTCACTGTGGCTGCACTCAGGGGGCCAGTAGGACACCCCCGCCAAGACTCTTTGTGCTTGCTCTTGCTGGTCCTCCTGCCGGGAACCCCGTCATCACACCTGTCCATTCATTTGCCCTTACTGTTAAGGCCTGAACACCACCTCTTCCTGGGAGTGTTTCCTGCCCCTGGGATGAATTAGGCGCTCCTTCCTGGCTCCTATGTCATCCTACACAGTATGCATGATGGCACTGGGGCTTGCAATGTCTGTCTCATGTCTTCCTTCCCCCTCTAAACTCTGAGCTCCCTAATGGCCAGGACTTGGTTTTTCAACCCTGATATTCTTTGTCCTTTTGGCATAGTTGATATTCAGAAAGTTTTGTTCAATAAATTGAGTGAATGAATGAACAAACATGTCGAGCCTCTTGTCCAGGGTCTTGTACAAGTGAGCATGAAGCCAGGACTTCCAGGTCAGTGTGAGTCCCACCACCTTTATTGCCTGGTTAAAGAGTTTGAGGACTCCACTGGTAGAGTCATACCATTGAATGTCTTACTGGGATTACACCAACATGTTCAAACTGCAGAAATGGCTTTTTAGTCCAAGCAGGGCTGTCTTACTGCCCCAGCTATGCTGGGAGCTCATGTGTGGGGTTGGGAAGCTTCAAATCATACAGTTAAACAGGGCCTTACCTACAGCCACACCCCAGTAGCATAAGTCACTCAGTTCACCTAAACTTTTACAAGATAGAAATCGCATCTTCTTTCTGAACCTCAGAGCAGAGCACCCTCTGTTGGCCATGCCTGGAATTGCACAGGCCCAAGATTCTATCCCACATTTGGTCTGGGCCACAGCAGTTTTGTTCAATTCAATCATCCACTCATTCACCCATTCATTTTTCTCATTCGTGCATCTTATAGACATACTCTGAGTGAGTTCCATATTCCCAGCACTCTACCCAGGATGGGGGTAAATGGTGAATAAGAAAGTTACAGCCCTCCATGAACGATGTTTGACAATCTGGTAGGGAAAGCTAACGCTCAGTGACCTGTTGCAAGAGTGACATCTGTGTGCTCTTCTCAGTGGAAATTCTGGATACTAAGAGAGCTGGAGACCTCGCCTGAGCTGTGAGGGCAGATGGAGCTAGAGAAGAAGGAAATTAAGTTCATCCGCGTCACCTAATATTCACCGAGTGGCTGTTATAGCCGGATAGTTGTGATAGTTCTGGGGAGATGAAAAGAAGCAGGTCAGGGTCTAGTGGGGGAAAGAAAGGCAGGAGTCTCCGAGGCAATTATGACAGCAACAGCAACAAAATGATAGCATTTTGTAGCACCACTCATAATAACTCTATGCTGTTGGTGTCAACATTAGTATTTCCTCTTAAATGTAAGGAAATTGAATCTCCTGGTGGATTGTGATGCCATGTTCCTCCCACTACATAATTCAGACTCGCCCATGGGAGTAAGCACAAAACAGGGCAGTTTCTGGTGCCTGAAGTTTACCAAGTCCTGTGCTCTGGGATTACTATGACTCTCTTTTACTGACGTGACATCCAAGACTTGGAGGGGTCCCACAGCTATAGAGAAATGGTCTATAGAGAGTTGTCAGGAAAGAGGGTGTCATAGTCAGACTGTCTCTCTCTCACCAGATGACTGACCCTTGGTCCAGTAGCCTTCTTTGTGCCTCAGTTTCCCCAGCACCTATCTTGTGAGATTGTCTTGAAGAGTCAAGATAATATGCTTTCAGAGGCTGACACATTAAGTAGGTTATTATTATTATTATTATTATTATTACTAACTCTTGGGGGGTACATTTTTTTCTCTACTCCTGGTGTTTCCATGGGGAGGTAACACTCTTGGTGTCTCCACCACATCCTTCCTCCCCTTACGTTAACCAGAAATGAAGGCAACACTTACCTGACTGGTGAGCTTGGGAGAAGGAACTGGGCATAGCAGCCTCAGCCTCTTCTGCATCCTCCTTGAAAGACAGCTCCTGGGTAGGCACAGGTGTCTAACTCAGAGGTAAAATTTTAGAGAAACCATACAACGAGCCACTTGACCCAAGACTGCTCTTCTCAGCTGAGGTTTTGGCCTCCCTGTGCCTGACACCTGTGTCTTTCCCCTGCCCTTTGTGCTGCACTCGGGTGGGGAAGGGAAGCTCCAACATTAGTCAAAAGTGAGATCCAGCCCTCTTTCTGCAATTTTCACTCTTCATTTGCTGTTTCTAAAGGGTTTAGGTCTTTTCAGGTGGCAGAATGAGGGAAACCCTTTTCTGCTTGAAGATTTACAAAAGTCTGGACTTGCATTTAGGTTAGAACTAGGAGCCTGTACTGACCTGGGAGGGATTGGCTCAAGCCCATTGTTCCTCAGATCATAGAAACCCGGACCAGAGAGGGGCCGATTCTGGGAAGGCAGCTGCCACAGCCCAAGATCCTGCCGCCAGGTGGTTCTTTCCCCCACAGGCTGCCCCCACCCCAGCTACCTGGGGGAGCAGTCAGGCTTCAACTGGAGCAACTAGGCTTCAACTGGAGGGTACCTGGATGTCAGCCATTCATACTAAAGAATTAGGTCCTTAATGCTAAGGGGGTGCTAGCTGAGAATGAGGAAGGAAGGGAGAAGGGTCCCCAGGGGACCAGTTCCTCTAGCTCAGGTCCTGATGTGCAGGTCAGCCTGTCTGCTGTGCACCAAGGGAGGTGAGGGATTCATGGCTCTTTCGCTATGTTCCTCTCAGTCCCACACAAGGCAATCCTTTTATAGAAAGTGAAAGGGATCTCTGGTTAATCTGAGGCTCCCTGCCGGGAACCTGCCTCGTACCTGATCCCAGTCCCAGGGAGTGTGAAGGTGGCACCGCTGTTCTGTTCTGACAGCAGAGCCTGCTGAGGCCAACCCCACCCACCCCTCCAGCTGCACGCCTGAGCCCCATGCTCCTGCCCACTGCACAGCAGGTGTGGGCTCCATCAGGGTTCTGCACCTTTGCTTTGCCTACACTATTCTCTGGCAACAGCGCCTTTCAAATGCTCATCTCATCCAGAGACATCCTCACAAACACATCCAGAATAATGTTTGACCACATTCCTGGGAACCATGCAGCCCAGCCTCATCAACACATACAATTAACCATCACATCCCCCAAGAGTCTCATCTCCTGGTTATTGATCGAACATGAATCCGAGTATTGTTGTGAAGGGATTTTGCAGATGTAATTGAGGTTAGGAATTTTTAAATAGGGATTTTGTCCTGGATTATTTTGGGGTGCCCATGCTAATCACATGAGCCCTCTCTGTTTGGAGTCACAGAGATGGAATGGAAGACAAAGTCAGGGAGAATTCAGGTACAAGAGGTGTAATGAGGTATGGCTCATCATGATGGATCTGAGACACGGGGCCAAGGCCCAGAGAGGCCTCTGGGAACCAAGGGAAACCCCTTTGATGGTCAGCAAGGAAACGGGGACCTCAGTCCTACAAAACTAGTTGGCCTACTAAACTGAACTACTAGTAAACTAGTTGGCCTTTGCAGGAACTATAAACTAGTGCAGAAGAGAATTCTTCCTCACTAAGGAATGCAGTCCTTGAGTTTAGTCTGGTGTTAGACTTTTGACTAATGGAAACTGTGAGATAATAAAGTCATGCCATTTGAAGTCGCCAGGTTTGTAGCAACTTGTTATCACAATGGCAGATGATGCAGGGCAGGCCCATGCCTTCCTTGTCTTTACACTCCTGCCCCACTCGGTGCCCGGCACACAGTAGACACCTGCTAAGTGTTTGTTGACCAGCAAAGCCCAAGTGACAAAATCCAGTCCTGCTTACCTCGGACACCAGATGCTTTGATTCTATTTCTGACTCAGGATAGGAGAAGCCCGCGGCCATCAGGCTGATGGACAGCCCAATTCAAACCGCTCATCAGGAAAACACAGTGAATCATTGTTTTCTGCGGAGATGACACCTCAGTGTGTGCGCTCCGTACTTCCTGGGGATGGCTCTGGTTTAAGGAGCTCCTCGCTAAAGAAAAGGAAACCACTGTGATTTATCTTCCTGAGGCTTCCTTTTTCTTTTTTTTTCTTTTTTCCTGATGATGATGAATGGCTTCAGGTCCATCAGAAGATGGCGGATGAAACACACATTGTGGGGTGTTGTGGCAGATGGCTCTGACACTCCAGGGTCCTACCCTTTAGGGAGATGGTAGGATGTCCACAGTAACAGTAGCACAGAGCAGAGCTGTTGTACAATGAAGAGCAGCAGGGCAAGGAACCCGGGACAGCAGAAAGCATGCTGGGTGGGGGATGGGAAACGTGATGCCTAGCCCCCTTTTAGTCACATGACCTCTGAGCCCCTGTTCCCTTTTCAAATGAATCCCCTCTGATTTTTCCCAGCTCTGGGATCTGACAGTCTTACCTATACCAAAGACTTCTGATATTTGCACTTGGGGGTCCCAGGGAGGCTGAATCTGACAATATGGTACCCATTCATACATTATCTTAGCCAATAAAGCATATAAATATATATTTCGGAAATTTTAAAATATGAACAATATATATTTTTTTAAATTTAAGGCTATAAAAAAGCAGTAGAAGCTGGGCGTGGTGGCACACGCCTGTAATCCCAGTACTTGGGAGGTTGAGACAGGAGGAGTGTTGGTTTGAGGTCAGTCTCAGCAACTTAGCAAGATTATATTTCAAAATAAAAAATAAAATGGGGGCTGGGGGTATATGTCAGAGGTAGAACACCCCTGGGTTCAATCCCTAGTACTAAAAAACAAAAAAACCAAAAAAGTAATGAATATAATGTAATAGATATTTTTCTATCACCTCCAAAACCTAAGTAACTGGAAAAGACTGGAGATGAAGCAGGCCAGTGATTTCTAACAAAAATATTGAATGCTGAGAAACCCTTCCAACAACTTATCACCCAACAGTATCCCCACAGGCGCTGAGCAAGAAATACCAGAAGTTCTGAAGAGCACATTCTTTTTTTTTTTTTTTTTCAGTACCAGGGATTGAACCCAGGGGCATTCTATCTCCGAGCTACACCCCCGGCCCTATTTTTTTTTTTATGCTTTATTTTGAAACTGGGTCTCACTAAGTTGCAGAGGGCCTCACTGAGTAGCTGAGGCTGGCCGCGAACCGGATCCTCCGGTCTCCGCCTCCCAAGTACTAGGATTACAAGCGTGCGCCACCACGCCTGGCGCCTGAAGAGCACATTCTGAACACTGCTGGTCTAGCCTCCTTTAGAACAAAGAAACTGATGGCCAGAGAGGACCAAGCTATTTGTACCAGGCACGTGGCATAGTCAGGGCTCAGACTCCACGTCTTGCCCCCAGGCCAGTGTCCTGTGTGGCCCACTCCTTTCTGCCGACACACACTATGGGGGGTGAGGGTGATGGGTAGGACAGCAACTCCATCTCCACTTTGCTTTTCTCTTTACTCACAGGCAGAAAAAGATAAATGAAAATGTGGATTAGGCCCATTATCCTCCAGCATATGTCGGTGTTAATAAGCGTGTTCTTTGTAGATTCATTAATCCACGGTTAGGAACCAAAAATGAGTATTTCAGATGGTTAATGTGATATCCTAGATGCTCTGAGAACCAAGTCCCCCTAGAGAGAGTGTTCTTTAATCTTTCTAAATGGTCCATAATGGACCCTTTGGGTCTGTAATAGGGAATGCAGTCTGTTATGACTTATGGACGAGATTTTTCTAAAAAGGCTTCATTAAAAATTGTCCCAGGTGACATAACTAAAGCTTCTTCTCTTTATTTTATGATGCTGTTTTGAAATGTAACTTTAATTGGTTTCCCCTTTTTAAAAGTTAAAAAAAAGAAAAAGGGGGATTTTTGATAAATTTAACAATGATCTGATTTTTGTGTATATTTTAGCAATACAATTTAAATGATCTATAAGGTCTTATAATGAAATCTTATATACTGTTAGAAGTGTGTTGAATCTTAGGGATTCCCTAGTTTTCAGAAGAGAAAATTGAGACCCTTAGAAGGGAAGTGACTTTTCCTAGGTAATCCTCCAAGTGTGGGAAATAAATAAGACAAAACTCTAACTCTCCTCATATGCAGAACAATGTGTCGTGTGCAAAGCTGTGCTTCACTTGCACTGGCCTGGTGCAATTCTAAGTTCACTGCAGTAAAATTACAGCCTCTCAAAGAGTAATCAGGAAAAGTAAATTATTTATAGAAAACAAGTAAGAGGTGGTGAAGTTCCTAGCCCTATCACCAAACTGTAAACTTGGGCAGGTCCCTACCTCTTTACACCTGCACCTTCTCATTTATGCAATGGGGATAGTAAATTTGCCAACATGGTTTGACTACCATAAAGATTAGTGGTACCTGACAGGTAAAGTATCAAAACCTTAGCATGGTAAGTATTTATTGTTGCTATTATTATTAACATGTTGATTTTTTACATACAGTCTACATGACTGTTGTCAGAGAAACTTGCCTCTCTTTGCTCCAGTTCATAGCCAATTCCTATTTCTTCATTTGTCAAATGCTGGATTTTGTAAAATCGAGAAAAGCACATATTCCCTGACCACCTGAGATCAACAGCTTCTCTGTAAAGTATTTTCTGTGTTTGAGATTGGAAGCTAAATGCTCTTTCTGAAGGAGCAGGAGAGTTGGCCAATTCACCTCAGCAAATATTTGCCTAGGCTCTTCTCTCTTCTGTCAGGCTGCTTGGAAGGCAGAGACAGAAGCAGACAGGGTTCTGCCCTCCACGTGGTGAGTACAGGCAGCTCTAAGCATCTCTGATATGGGCATTGAGACCAGGGCTCCTCCAGAAGGACAAATAGAGCGACGTGAAAGAAACATACCAGGGGGCGAGAGACGACTGTTCTGACTGGTTCATATGGAAAGACCTCTGAGAAGTAGGATTTGGTTCTACTTTGTTAAAAAAATATATATACTTTCATTGGTGCATTGTAATTATATGTCATAAAGAGGTATAGAGTGATAGGAACTTACATGCTATCGGTATGTTTCTCTCCGGATCCCACCCCACTCCTTCCCCCTCCCCATACATGTCATTGAGATTGGCATTGATAATTTCATATATGCATAAAGCATTTTGAACTGTTGTCTTATCAGGTCTCCTTTCCTACTCCCTCTCCCTCCATCGCTCCACCCGAGTCTCTCTTCCTTTATTTGAAATCACTTTTGTTACCAAATTTCTCTCTAGCTTCTGCGTATGAGAGAAAACATACAACTGTTTGCTGAGACTGGCTGACCTCACTTAGCATAATATTTTCTAGTTCCATCCATTTTTCTGCAAATGTTCTTCTTTATAGCTGAGAAATTCCATTATGTGTATATACCACAGATTTGTAATCCATTCATCTGTTGATGGATACCCTATGCTGGTTCCATAATTTGACTATTGTGAATTGTGCTGCTAGAAGCATGGATATGTATATATTGCTATAATAAATTGATTCTACTTTTAAAGGGGTGGTAAGTCTTCGACAAGTATCATAGCAAACAGCTTTTAGGGTGTCCCTACCTTCTGATATTCTTAGCCTTATGTTCCCCCCTCCTCTCGAGGGACAGGCTTCTAATAAACTAATAGCACAACAATGAGAGGCTATCATTTTCCCCACAAAATTACAAAAGATTCCAACTTCTGCCTTGCTAGCGGACTCCTCCACTGGCAATATTGATGAAACATCTTGCCATATTAGGGGAGGCTATGTAGCAAGATGTCGATAAGGCAATTCCCACAACCTGGGCAATGGGTTTGTGGGATAGCAAACAGATTCACAAGGCTGGTCCTTAATGTTCGTGGAGAGATGAAGCAGGATGTGAGGTTAGAATGACAGGGTGCAGCTAAATTGGAAAGAGCCCTCAATACCCAGCTAAGAACTGTATTGGGAGAGAATAGAGAGCCATTGAAGGTCTTGAAGCAGGGCGGGGGAGGTAACTTTATTAAAGTTGCCCTACTGAAGATTAATCTGATGCTGTATGCAGGACACATTGGCAGGGGAGAAATTCAAGGCAGATACAGAATCCCAGGGGGAGGAAGTGAAGGCCTGAACTCTGACCAAAGAAACAAACAGAATCCCAGAACATTCTATAATCTAATCCCTATTTGAGTTGAAAGTTCTCTGAACACTCTCTGAGTTTGCAAGGCAGAAACTCTATCAGGTATTTATTTGACAGCCAACCCCATTTCCACTCCACACACCCTGACAAGCCATATTGGAACAGAAAATAATCACAGGCTTGACTTTGTGGAAGTAAAAGGAAATGTTCCCAAGATGGGGAAAGAAGGGGAGGGAGGCGAGTGTTTTCTTAGCTTCCTGGAGAAGACCAATTCATAAACCTAACGAGAGTGCCAGAGTTCCCACACTATGCCTTCTTCACCTTTCAATGACCCTGTTCCCAATGCAAGAACCCCAGATCCTCAGGGCTCTGGAAGGAGGATTGAAGGGTGTTCAAAGCCATTCCACTATTTAAAAAACACATAGATACCCTTGTCCTTACAACAAAACAACACAGCAAATGAGGCTGCCAGGCTCCTTTTTGGTGTAGAAGTATAAGCAGTGTGGTATGGAAATTCTGGATGGTTAATTAGAATTCCTGGATGCAACCATATACTTTTAATTAACAAAATTAGGAAAATGAATCAGTTACTGCTACCGAAGAGGAAGATACTTAGTGGCGGTATCTGAATGTAATGGTCAGCAGCAGCATGAAGTTTTGAGTTAGTGCTTGTCAGCTATGAGGGCCTCCATAAGGAATTCGCCTAGTGAGATTAAATTTCTTTTCACCAGCAAAATGGGGCCAAGAGCCATGTCTTTCAGAGTTGTTATTCAGGATTAAAAAACAGTGTATACAGGATCCCTGGTAGTCAATAAATGTTAACTGTTTTAAGAATAGTTGCATATAAAAGGTGATGGGAAAAGAGAAAGGAACTGTCCGTGGTTCTGAAAGGTTGCTCGCCATTCTTGCCTCTTCAATTTCACAGCCAGGTTTCTTTTTGCTTTTCCAATTCTGGTGTAATTGGCCCTCTATTATTTTGTAGAGTGATTTTTTAAAGTCAGAGATCTAGTAATCAGGCCCTTGAGGTCCCAAACCCTGATATAGCATAGGAGACTCTTCAAAATGGAGTGCCTCCTGCCTCTCTGTCCTCATCTCCCCTCAGTTCCCATCACACACTCAGTGCTGGGGCATCTCTGAACCCCTCACCACTCACTCATTTCTCAGGCCCAGACCTTCCCTAGCTCCATGCCATTCCCCCACACTGTTTCCTCTGCTCAGAATCTCTCCTTCCTTCTTCATGTGGCAGTCTCGCTAATCCTCAAATATCAGTCAGTTCAAATTCAACCTTTTATGTTGCCCATTTTCTCCACCCCCCCAAAAAAAAGACTGAGGTCTTCCTTCATCTTCCCTTCTCACACTTGATCACATTTCTGTGACAGCACTTAAGTTCTCACAGGTCTGTCTCGGGTCTGCACAGATCTGCAACACATTGGGAACTCCCTGACAGCCAAAGGTGACATCTTACTCCTTTTTGTGCACTCAGCACAGGGAGGGTATTGGGTAGCCCTCAGTGAGTGAATGCATGGAGCCACCTCTTCCCCTGGCCCTACCCGCCCTTGCCCTCTGGAGCCCAGTGAGTTCCCTATTGGCAGACTCCAGCATTTTCTAATGAATGGGCCTCTCTGGAGTGCCCACTGTCATGTTTGAGTTCACCTCCTAGACATTTATTTAGTCTACATATTTTATCTCCTATGCATTGTTCTTTATACTATGGTCTGTGTAAATACGCATACAAAAAAAGGAAAAAGCCATTTATGATCATCTTCTAGTAGAAACCTAGTGATTTAGAGCTGGGGCACTTCCCATTTCCTTTTACAGGAGAGGAAATGGGAAGCCAGAGAGACATGATTGTTCTCCCAAGCTCAGCCACAGTGGTGGGTGGCAGAGGCTGGGTTAGGGCCTGGGAGTTCCTTCCCCAGGATCATACTGCCCACTATCTCCAGGCTTGTAGAATCAATGCCTCTGCTTAAATGATGTTATTATTTTTATGTAATGTTATTATTATCATCATTTTTAAAATTACTGATCTCATCATGACTAACACCAGGACTCCTGGGTAGCAATGTTTCTTTCAGCTGAACAGGAGTTAATATGGTTTATTATTGTGATATTGTTAAATATATATGAGAGTCATAGATTTTGGTTATCAACCACAATTGCTGGTACAGGGCTCCTAAAAGCCTTGTAAGCTCTTGAGCAATAGGAGTACTAATAGAATCTTTTGCTCCACTCTGTTTTTTTCTTTAAACTAGTTCTTGGCACAGATTGCCTGATCTCTTGGGATTCCATGGGTGATAGAAACATCTTTTGAGGCAACTTTTGGTGGGCTTCTGGATGGGGGCTGGTCATCAAAAAGACCAGATCTGAAATGTAAAACTGTCCCCAGAGTGATCCTCCAAAAGGGAGAGAGGGACTGGAGACTGTTAACAATGAATCACAGCTCCATGATGAAACCTCCGCAAAAGTCCCTGAGCTACAGGGTTTGGAGAGTTTCTGGGTTGCTGAAGGGTATCAATCTTTAATCCCCTCCAAGTGGAAGTTTTGCGTTACTTCCCCTGTACCTTGCCCTATGCATGGCCTCCATCTGGATGGTTCTTCATATTCTTTTAAAATAAATGGGTAAATATAAGAGAAGTGTTTCACTGAGATTTGTGAGCAATTCTAGAAAATGATGAAAACATAAGGAGAGGGCTGTAAGAATCCCCCACTGGCGGCAATCTGTGGGTCTGACTCTCACCCCACAGAGAGCATCACAGTTAAATGGATTATGGGACACACCATTGGTGTCAGCGAATTGGTCAGTGTAGGGAAAACCCCACATATTTTGGTGACTGGAATTGTTCTGTTGAGGGCCTGCCTGTTATATGCAGGGATAAGTCATTTGAAAGGACCAGTAATAGAAGAGACTTCATCAAGGCAGTTGACTTAGCTGGACACTCAAGCAGTTCATGGATAATCACAACAAATGTTACTGGGACACAAAACAATCAGAAATACCACAAGGCTTGGAAAAGAGCCCAGAGTTTGACGTCAGAAGATCTGTGGTCAGAGTGTTCCTGCCAATTCCCAGGTATGTGACCAGGAGCAGCACTTAACCCCCTCGAACCAGTTTCCAACCTTGAACACGTGTAATCCTTTTTTCTGAACTACACTAGAGTGAGGATGTTTGTGTAAATGCTACATACTAAGCAATGCACAAAAGTTGCAGAATAATTATCAGTGTTGAATTAAAGAACATAACTCATTAGCCTTTCCCCACAAACTTGCAGACAGAGATTCCATCCTCCCCCAGAGCCCAAGTAAGATGGGTACAATCATTCTCAACTCCTCTTTCTCAACATCCCCACCATTCTACCATCTTGTTCCTCCTATTCCAAATACCTGCTCTCCTGCTTTGGGTAGGTCATCATCTTCTCCATCCTTGTTCCTTGCAGAGCGTGGTCTTCTAATCCAAGTTTCCCAAGCTGTGGGCACGTGTGCATCACCTGGGGTCCTGTTAAAGTGCACACCCCCAATCAACTGTAGCTTAGAGTGTGTTATGGGCTGCTGCACTTCCATGAAGGAAGGCCAAGAATGCTGTGCCGTGGACCACACATCCAGCTCCAGCCGGCATCCCTGCATGCAGTCCCCCACTTTCCCCATAACACACCTGTTTCAGCATTCTCACCGCTGTGAACCAAACAACCTGACATGCACAACTTAAAGAAAGGAAATCTATTTGCTTATGGATCTGGAGATTCCAGTCCTAGATATAGTTCATTTTATGGTGGCTGCCAAGCAGGAACTAGGGCTACAGATCTTTAGGGAATGATGGCAGGGAAACAAAGAGAGGGGGTCAGAACATGTGGGCAGGGCCGGGACACACACACACACACACACACACACACACACACACAAAGTATCTGGCCACGCCCCCAGGGACCCATCTCCAAATATAGGCTGCAGGGCATGAGATCCAGGAGACATTTTAAATCCAAATGATAACAGCACCCTTCCTCCACGCTGTCTGCAGTCATGTTTCTAAGGCATACAAGTGATCATGTTGCCCCCCATCCTCGCTTAAAACCTTCAATGAACAGGCTGATTCAACTTCAGGGTTCTTAGCCCTTCAATTATCTGGAAGGCTTTAAATAAACAATGCTCAGGCCCCAGCCCAGACCAATTGAATAAAACTACCCAGAGGCTGGGCCCGGCAAAGGTAATTTTTAATAACTCCCATTTGGGTCTAGAGTTAAGAATTGCTGGCTATGAGGGTTCCCCCAATACAAAAACTTAAAACTCCCCATATAATTTAACCCTCATATTTTTGGGTGAAGAAACTGTGGCCCCAGTGGGTTGAGTACCTCACCTAAGGCCATCCAGTCCACGAGTGGTCCTCCCCTGAGGCCTGGGACACAACACACTCCAACACAAGGTGGGGTGGAAGGAAGGTGGGAGTGTGATGTAAAGGAGTCCCTGTTCCATCATTTCGGGAGAATATTTGCAATTGTTTCCAGCATCTCTTCTATTTATTTCCCAAACCCCCTGTGGCCTCTGATGCATTCTGGAGGAGGAGACTGGCATTTTCAGCCAAACGCTCTGCTACTGAGCATGGTGGCGGGAGGGGAATGACAGCACCTTATCAGTCTCCGCATCCCAGCTGCTGTCACAGCCCCTCTCTGCCAGCCGCGTGGGCTGGGCTCCCCTGACTCACAGAGAGCAAGCGATGCTTCCACAAGGAGATTCAATGTCTTAAAATGCCAGACATACCAGTTGCTGCTGTCAGCTTTTATGGCCTGTGATATTTATCAGAAGGAAATAATTAAGTCCCCCAGAACCTGGGATCTCCCTTAGAGCTCAGGTGGATGATGATAAAGAGGTCCATGAGCAAGGTGTCTTGTAGTATGCATTGAGCCGAGAACCTGCACCAGAACCTCCTCCTATAGGATGGGATGGGTGCTGAACACACGTGACCCTGCTTTGTCATCTGTAAAGTGAGGGCCCACTTTGTCATCGGTAAAGAGCTCCTGGGTTGACTTACTGGTGCTGATTTCAGGCTAAAGGGAAATATTCAGGTTCAAGGTGACACAACCAAGAGCTCTTAAGTTCAGACCAGTCCCTCCCCTGCCCTGGGCCTCCGAGTTCCTCCTCTATGGGATGGGAGAGTCGGATGAGATGACATTGAAGCCTGTGTTTGTTTATGGGTGTCCTGGACTCCAGAAGTGCTTGCTGAGGCACAAACACAAAAGACGCAAAGGGTTTTCTCCCCAGGGCCTTGGCTCATCTTCATCAGAGAGCTTTGCTGGCATCAGCCCAGGTGCAGGGTACAGGAGGCAGGGTGGGCCCCTCTGTGGCCCCCTGAGCAGCAAAGTTCTCCCCTGGGACTCAGGTCCCCTGTGTCTGGGCCCACCTTCCCCTCAACATCCTCTCCCTCCTCCCCTTCATGGAGCGGCCAGGCTGAGCTGCTGCCCTCTGCTGCCCTACACACCTGGTTCTCTGTTTCTGTTTTTCTCTCCCCAGCTCCACCTACTGAACCCCGCCTTGTGCAGCACCTCCCCTCCTCTGAGCTCCCCACAGCTCCCCTCCACCTGTTTCCACAGCACTTGGTGCATTTATCTATTCACGCCCTCACTAATTTATTCTGGCTGTCAAGGACTCTCTTGAGCACCTGCTGCGTGTGAGGCCCTGAGCTGTACCCTTCCATATGTCATCTCATTCCTTTGACAGCCCTGTGAGGCAGGTACCATCATCATCTGGATTTCACAGACGAGCAAACTGAGGCACAGAGAGACCACAGTCACCGGGCTCACACGTGACAGTATCTGGATCTGGATCATGTGATCTGACCTCAGGTCCCAAGCTAGCCAGTCTCCCTGTGTAGTGTCTCTTTTGCCAGAACCTGCGCTGCTCCAGGGCAGGGGCCGTCTCATTCTTGACCCCAACATTCATTCACCAAGCATCACTGGGCATCCACCATATGTTGGCCCTGTGCTGGGCACTGTACTCCTGTGGGCGAAGTGTGCTCTCCCCGCCCACACACACTGTTAGAGGGTCCCAGCTCAGGGCTCAGCTTCATAAAGGATGCTTCCGGGGTCCTTGCTAAGTGGCATCGCAGGGAATACCAGGTGAGGGGCAAAGTCCATAGCAAGGATCATCTGTGCTGGTTGTGCCGGGAATAGAAGGCTGACAGTGACAGGTGGGTGCTTGGGGCTGGGGCAGCGGAGTAGAGTGGGCGAGGGGAGGCACCCAGCGCAGGGTGGGGTGGGCCAAGCTGAGAATGCAGGAAGCCTCACTGCTCCAGATTGGCCCAAATTCCGCCTGCCACAGAAATAGGGCCAAGACTATGTACATGGGGGGCCCGAGCCAGCTGCCTGTCACCTCCACTTAGGAGACAGCCTCCTTCACAGAGTAAAGCCCTTGAAGGCAGACGGTTTGGAGAGGTGGACACGGCGCCAGGTTTCTTCCTCCAGGCTCGGTTTTATTCGTGCATCAGAGAGAGGAGTTACTGTCTGGCTCTTGCATCTCGCACGTTGGTTCCCTCATGAAGTGACAGGTGAGGGCTCCAGAAATTTCCACCGCTCCTTGCCCCGGTTAAGCAGAAACCCTGAAATTCGGTTTAATGGAACATCCATTTGCTCATTCTATGATGTGCTGGGCGTGGCTTTGGGCACCGGCACAAGGAAAGGGTGAGAAAAACAGGGCCTGGGCCCTAGAGAGGGAGTCAGACTGTGCAGCTTGCTCTGTCCCTAGGCACGCAAGGCCACTTGTTGTCACCAGTGAACAAGTAGGGCACTCTGATGACCCAGACAAGGAAAGATGGGTCCTGCGGTGTTTAAAGAAAGATTTGTAGAGAAGGTTAGATTTGATCTGGGCTGGGAAAGGGTGGGGTTTAGACAGGCTGAGAAGAGGGAATTAAGATCTTTCCAGTAGTAGTGTTGGACTTTATTCTAAACATTAAATGAGTCGAATGTACTCTAACCTGATGGTGTCCCTCAGGAAGCCAGTGGCACAAGGGCCTCTCACTGCCTCAAACCTTCCTCGTCCCTGAGTTTCTTTATCCTGAGGAATGCCACTCACCCTCCTGGTTACCCAGGCCCCCTTTACCTCACATTCAACAAGTCCTCCAGTACTGTCCAGTCTAACTCCAACAACTCTTGAATTCTCTGCATCTCTCCACTTACAGCACCAAGCGCTCAGGCCACCAGTGATTCTTAACCAGACCACTGCAATGCCTTCTGTCCCAAGAAGATTTTTTTTCCTTTCCTCTGGACCCTCAAACCACCTGGGACTCCTTCGTCTTCCCAACTTTGTCATGTTGCATTCAGTAGTTTTTTGTGCCTGTGAGCTCCTTAACTCCTAAACTCCACGCAGCATCTGGAGCATAACAGATGCTCAGTGAGTGTCCCTTGGACTTGGAGGTTGGAGCCACCTCTGGTGTCCTTTTGTTTACAACATCGCACAAGGTGTTGGCTTTCAAGACAGGACTGACAATGAGCCAGCTGAAAGTTAGGGCTCAGTATCCAGGGAGCTTGTTCAATTGATCTGACTTAAGCCGGGTGTGGTGGCGCACGCTTGTAATCCCAGTACTTTGGGAGGCGGAGACCGGAGGATCCGGGTTCGCGGCCAGCCTCAGTTCTCGCTCTCTCTCTCTCTCTCTCTCTCTCCTTAGTGAGGCCCTCCGCAACTTCGTGAGACCTGGTTTCAAAATAAAGCATAAAAAATAGGGCCAGGGGCGTAGCGCGGAGGTAGAACGCCCCTGCATTCAATTCCCGGTACCGCAAAAAAAAAAAAAAAAAAGATCAATTGATCTGACTTCCAAAGGGGATGGTCCTATCAACCTCCATTGGTCATAAAAGGGGGCATTCCCAGTAGCCACAGAAGACTGGGCAGCAGCATTCTGAAAAGGACTAGTGGAAGGCGGCACCATGCACAATCTCAGTCGCAGGCGTCTCCATCCATTTTCTGCTGCTATAACAGAATACCTGAGACTGGGCAGTTCACAATGAACAGAAATTTGGTTCATGGTTCTGGAAGCTCAGAGGTCCAATATCAAGTTGCTGGCATCTTACAGGGGCCTTTGTGCTGTGCCATCTCATGAGAGAAGGCAGAAGGGCAAGAGAGGGTGTGCTAGTCAGCTTTCCATCACTGTGACAAAATGCCTGAAAAAGTCAACTTAGAGGAGGAAAGATTTATTTTGGCTCATGGTTTCGAGGCCTCAGTCCATGGTTGGCTGGCTCCATTGTTTCTGGGCCCATGGTGAGGCAGAGTATCATGGTGGAAGGGTATTGAGGATCAGAGCTGCTCAGTCATAGCTGTGGAGAAGCAGAGAGAGAGAGAGAGAGACAGAGAGAGAGCGAAAGCGCGTGCGCGTGTCAGGAATGATCTGAAGACAAAATATACTCTTTTAGGGAACGCTTCTAGCGACCTAATTCCTCCCATTAAGCCCCACCTACTACAGTTTTCACCACCTCCCAGCAGTCCATTCAGCTATCAGTGGATTCATCCACTGAGGAGGTCAGAGCCCTCAGGATCCAGTCACTTCCCCCAAAGCCTCACCTCTGGACATGGCTACACTGGGGACCAAGCCTTCCACGTGTGAGCCTTTGGGGGACATTCTAGACTCAAACTACAACCAAGGGCAAGAGTGAAAAAGTAAGGAGGGTGAACTAGCTTTTATTATAACCCACTCCAGAAAAAACTATGTCACTCCTGGGATAACAACATTAATCTGTTTATGAAAACAGAGCCCTCATGACCTAATCGCCTCTTAGCAGGCCCCACCTCCCAATATCGTTGCATTCGAGAGTAAGTCTCCAACACATGAACTTTGGGGGACAAATTCCAAGGATAGCAACAGGTAAGAGGGAAGAAGTGAAGATGTTGGTGGTCCAGGGGCATGGCAGGTGAAGTGCTGTCCCTTAAAACAGGAATGCATGACCTGTAACCATGAGGATTCTCTCCCTTCCTAGAGACCCTGTTATATTGCAAAATGGGAAGATCCAGCTGGGGTTGAGATATGTAGCCAGCTTTCAGGGTCCCTGGAATGTCAGACAGCCCAGAACTCTGAAAAGAGCATTTAATGGAGAATCCAGAGAATAACCCAGGAATTCCAGCTCTGCTGTGACCTGAAATGGTCACAGTCACATTTATGGCATGGCATCCACTCCAAACCACCCTCTACCACTCATTAGAAGATCCTCTGATATGTGGACCAAATTTGTTTGTGAGCTCTGCTTTTCTGTGGTTTCCCATGCCCGGGCAGCAGCAGAGAGCAGAAGTGACAGCCATGCTAGCCTGGGCCTGACACTAGGAGCGAGACAAGCAGCCGACATGGCCACCATCCCCGCATCACCACCCACGCTCCTCCCCAGGCTCCCCTGCTCCCCAGCGGGCCCCGCCCTGCACCAGGCACAGGTTGCCCTCCACCTGCCCCATTCCTCCCTAGCTCCCCACCTCCTCTACGTGACCTCCAAGGCTCCTCTGCCCGCTCCTCATCTGGTCTTCCTTCCAATAGATTCCATGGCTATTCTAAGCCCAGTGGCCCTGCACCCTTGGCAGATCCCAGTGTGCACACCTTGAGCAGTGGAAATTTTCACTTGCATGAGGAGTTTGGCATGCCATCCTCTTCCTCCTCTGCATGCTGTGCAAGCCTGCAGTGCTCAGGGAGCACTGCATGGAAGAATGACCATCCACCCTGCCCAACAATAACCGCACATCAGTCCGGTCCCACCCCAGTGAGTGATCAGACTCTGAGGAGGAGCAGCACTTTCTTTTATTTTTTTTATGTTTTTATTGGTGCATTGTAGTCTCACATCACAATGAGTATCAGTTTGGTGTTGACATACATGCACACAGCTCTTGGTGTCCCTCCCCCCCTCCTCCCCCCCAGATGTAGCACTGAGAATGATGTTGGTATAATCTCATATATACACATTGGTTATGACAGTAATTCCATAGATTCACTTCTTTCTTACCCTTCCCCTTCCCTTGTACCCCTTCCCTTGCACCACTGAGGGTTCTCCATTGTCATTGGAGTCCCTTTTGTGTCCCTACTACTCCCTAAGTTGCGCATATTAGTGAAAACATATGTCCCTTCTTTTTTTGTGTTTGGCTAATCTCACTTAACATAATGTTCTCCAGATCTTTCCATTTTCTTGCAAATGCTGTTATTTTGTTCTTCTTTATTGCTGAGTAGAATTCCATTGTGTGTATTTCCCATAATTTTGTAATCCATTCATCTGTTGATGGACATCTAGGTTGGTTCCATAATTTGGCCACTGT
>PVJS01027920.1:0-25892 GCA_004027185.1 Glis glis
AGAGAGAGAGAGAGAGAGAGAGAGAGCTGAGGCTGGCCGTGAACCCGGATCCTCCGGTCTCCGCCTCCCAAAGTACTGGGATTACAAGCGTGCGCCACCACACCCGGCCCTCTATTCATAATTTCTAATTCTCTCCATGATCAGTACTTTTCCCAGTTTTTTTTAAATCAACTTTCATCCACAAGGCTCAATTCCTGCCCACCTATTTATTACTTAAATCTGGATTTTATAAACATTACACAACAGATAGTGGATTTACAATGGTCAAGAACCAAGGAACAGACTTACTAACTGAATGAGGCCCCCAATGAAGTTACTATTTGAAGTCAAGTCAGCTCTGGTCAGTTACCAGTTATGAAGATTAAACATGATAATATAGCTGCTGTGTGTGGTGGCACACGCTTGTAATCCCAGTACTTGGTAGGCTGAGACTGGAGGATCATAGGTTTGCAGCCAGCCTCAGCTACCTAGTGAGGCCCTCTGCAACTTAGTGAGACCCTGTTTCAAAAAATGAAGAATAAGAAATAGGGCTGATATGTAGTTTGGAGGTAGAATGTCCCTGGGTTGAATGCCCAGTACCACAAAAACAAAACCCAAAACAAAAACCTCCAAAAACATCAACAACAAAAAAATGGTAATATATGTGATGGCATTTTATAAAGAGATAAATGTGCAGTATAGTTATATAGCACAATCAATGATAGATTATGATAATATATTTTGAGGACATTTACCCAGTTCACATTTCCCAAAAGACCAAGGAGAATATGTATAAATCTTTCTATTGGATATTTGTTCAGGCCGAGGTCATCAGCATTTAACAGAATGAGAGGGATCCAAGCAATGGTTAATACCAATGCAGAGGTCGGTAAGAATTAATGTAATTTTTAGAGGTGTACAACTTATAATCAAAATAGCCTGGCACAATGGTGAATTCCTGTAATCCCAGTACCTGAGAGGCTGAGACAGTAAGATCACAAGTTCAAAGCTAGCCTCAACAATTTAACAAGGCTTTTAGAAACTTAGCAAGACCCTGTTTCCAAATAAAATAAAATAGAATAAATAAGTCTGGGGGTCGGGGTGTAATCCCCAACAACACACACACACACACACACACACACACCACACACAACACACACACACACACACACACACACACACACACACACACACAGTGTTAATAGCCAGGAGTGTACTTTGGAGGCTAAATCAGGAGGATTTCAGGTTTGAAGCCAGCTTCAGCAACTTAGCAAGACCCTGTTTCAAAATAAAAATAGGACTAGGGGTGTAATTCAGAAGTAGAATGCCTCTGAGTTCAATCTCCAGTACCAAAAAAAAAAGAATAATATAATAATGAAAATAATAATAATAATAATAATAATAATTAGATTAACTGCAAATTTTTCTTACATTCAGCAAATTAAAAAATAAATAAAACTGAAATTTTACTTGTTATTTCATAAAACAACAGTTTCTCAAACATGTATTTTTTTCTTTAATTAAAGCTAAATGATTCTTTGTGTTTGTCAAAAAAAAAAAAAAGTTTGTAAGCAGGGCATGGTGGGGCATGCCTGTAATCCCAGTACTTGGGAGGCTGAGACAGGAGGATCAATCTCAGGCTCAAGGACAGCCTCAGCAACTAGTGTGACTCTTACCAACCTAGTGAGACTGTTTCAAATAAAAATAAAATATAGGGCTGGGGGTGTAGTTTGGAGGTAGAATGCCCCTGGGTTCAATCCCCAATACCCCCTCAAAAAAGTTTGTGCTTTTTTATATGTTTAATGTATAAATTAATATTATTAAATCAGAAATCAACCTACTATTTTCTTATTCATGAAAGAATAGGGTGGCATATTTATCTTGTATTGAAGTATGGTACAGATAATTTAAGTGAAAACAGTGTCAGTCTATGTTAAAGTTGATTTTTTTCTTTGAATTTCTTATTTGAACATTGGTAGTATGGAGTACTCCTTAACAAAAGAGGAAAATGGTATGAAAATAATTGTTTCAAAAGAGAGAAGGAGGAGTTCTAGAAAGTGCAAGGTGGTCTAATAGAAAGCATAAGGAAATGAGATGGAAACACATTGTAGTTTCATCTCTGCTACTTAGTAACCCTTTACCTTTAGTTAATTCTGAACACCAACTATATTTTCCCAAGTGGTTTTGAATGTGATAGTCTCCAATGATAAGCATAAGGAGATATTTCTTGCCAGGAACAATTCAGGTTATAATTCTTTTAGTCTGTGGTTGGACTGATTATTTTACTGTGGTTATACTCTATTAGGAGGAGGCTCCAAAACTATATATATGTGTGTGTGTGTGTGTGTGTGTGTGTGTGTGTGTTTGTGTGTGTGTATATTTGGAAAGACATTACTGTACAAACATTTACTCTTTGCCACTGATTTCCTCTGCCAATGCCCCCAGCCTTAATTCCACTGTAGGAGCCCCAGAGGCTCTGGGAGGGTCACACTGTACCTGGAAACAGTTTTTGGCATTTGTATAAAGCAGAGGGTGATCTCTGTAGGAGGTTGCTATGACAATTTGCAAACAGTAGAGGCGATGTAACTCTGCCGGAGGTGGCTCCCTTCCACTCTCAGTCTGCACTAGTTCTGGCCTGCACCCTGCATCCAGCCAGAGGGCCTGGAGACACACGGGGTGGGGTGGAGCTGGGTGAACCCACGTCCCCAGGAGAACTTCAGGAACTGGGCACCTCTTAGAAAGGAAGTGGATGGCATAACTTTCTACCCTGTCATCCGGGATTTGCCTGGTTTTGGTCCTCCTAACTGTTGAAATGGCAAAACCTGTGACCTTAAGACAAAGGCATAGTGTGTGCTAAGTATGAGGCGCAGGTGTATGAGACAAGCAAGCGATTTTTGGGGTCTTCATGGGAAAGAGCAACTATACATGGCAAATTAAAAGAGCAGATAAATTCTCCACGTGTCTTGGAGGGGAAGGGGAAAGAATCCTCTCAGAGGATGAGAGGAATTGGAGGTGTCGCTCCCTTGCAGCAGAGAGCTGAAAGGAAGGTGTGTCTCTCCCAGTGGCCGCGCGGGGGAAAGGCTCGGAGTTGTAAGGAAATGGGAGGTGTCTCTGATGTTTATTTTTGCCTAGCAACCCGCAGCCAACTGCTTCCCCAGCTGCCGTCCACGCGCGCCTCTCTGCCTCCCCTTGTCCTAGCGACTGGAGAGCGGTCACTTGGTGTCAGTAAATCGGGGAGGGCGTGTGCGTGGTGGAGTGGAGGTGGGAGGGGAGCCCCCTCCTTCGCCCACGCTGGGGATCACCAGGCTCAGTTGCAGCCCTCCACCGGGTTTCACTCTCGGAGGTGACCCTTGCAAAACTAAGTTATCTACACAATACATCGGGAAGGAGGGTGGTTAAGTCACTGAGACCGGGGAGCGGGGGACAGTATTGTTTGTAAGCAGCCATTAGAAGCTGAAAATGCATTTGTGCTGAGGGGCGCGCTTGGAAGGGGAGGGGTCTCTGCAGCGATTTCGGTAGGAGAGAAGCAGCGGTAGGTTGCGCTGTATGGCAAAGGAGGGGCATTGCAGGGGAAGCCGGGCAGGGATAAAGGTCGTTAGTGGGGGAGCGGAGGGGACCGGGCAGATGGCCGGAGGGGGTTGGAGGAGGGCGGGCGGAGGCTGCAGAGTTCCGCGGGAGTGGAGGGGTGGCTCTGCGGAGGCTGGGGTGCCGGAGAGGAACTCCTGCGGGTGGCTGGGTGGGGGTGGGGTGCCTGCGAGTGCGTGTGGCTAGGGCCGGGGGAGTCCGGGGAGGGGCCTGCGGCGGGGGCGGGGCTGTCCTCGGGGCCGCGCCGCGCGCCGGTGTGAGTGCGCGGGGGCGCGCGCGCGAGCCCGGGAGGAGGCTCCCGAGCGAGTCGGTGCTCGCGGCGCAGCCCGCTCCCCGCGCCCCTATGTGAGGGAATCGGGGAGGCCAGCGGCGCGCAGGGGAGGGCGAGGCATGTGCACGGCCCGGGGGGTGCTGCAGCCGCCCGAGGAAGAGGAGGACGGCGGCGGCGAAGAGGAGAGCGGGGGGCTCGCGGCGGCGGGCCCGGGCCGGGGGGATGCAGCGGACTGTGTGTGTCTGGCTGTAGCTGACGCGAGGCTGCGAGGAGGCGCCGGAGACCCGCGCGAGGGGCCACCCGGAGGCGGCGGCGGCCGCGCGAAGTAGCAGCAGGACCGGCGGCGGAGACGGCAGCCCTGACATGCCTGTGCCTCTCCAGCGGCCATGTTAACCAGGAAACCTTCGGCCGCCGCTCCCGCCGCCTACCCGACCGGTAAGGAGGGCCGCGCGCCCCCGCCGGCCCCCGCCGATCCCCGGGCCAGCCCTGGGGGCGCGGGCAGCCGCCGCCTGCGGGACCTCGAACAAAGTCGGCGCGGCGGGCGGCGGGGCGCTGGGGCGCACGGCGCGCCCTCGCCTCGGCTCGGCGGCGCTCATTGTTGCACGCGGGCCCAGGGCGGCTCCGGGCGCCCTCCGCCCCGGCCGGGCGGCGGCCTGCGAGGGCTCGGCGGGGCCGGCGGGCCTCCTCCCGGGGCGGCCCCGCTCGGCCTGGCCGTCGCGCCCTCCGGGCGGCCACCCCCTCCTGGCCTCCCGCGCCTGCAACGTGGGCCGCGCAGCCCCGGCCCAGCCCGGCTTCCCCGCCGGGCCGCGAACTCTGCGCCTGGGCCCGACTCAACTTTGCAGCTGCCGGAGCCCCGCCCGTGGGTGCGCGCCGGGGAGCCGAGTCCCGACGCCCCCGCGCGCCCCGGACCCGCGTTTTGACGGTCCCGGTCTCTCTCGCCGGCTTCTCCCGGCAGAGGGGCTCCGCTCGCTGCCCATTGGGGTGGGGGGTTTCGGTGACTCTTCCCCCCCTGATCCTCTTTTGTCTCCTCCCGCGCGTGGCTCCCAGGCCGAGGAGGGGACAGCGCCGTCCGCCAGCTGCAGGCTTCCCCGGGGCTCGGCGCGGGGGCCCCCCGGAGCGGAGTGGGGACCGGCCCGCCCTCCCCCATCGCCCTGCCGCCTCTCCGGGCCAGCAACGCTGCCGCCGCAGCCCACACGGTGAGACCCAGCCCGAGGGCGGCCGGGGGTGGGCGGCGGGAGGGCTCCAGACAGAAACACCCGGGCTTGTAGGGTTCGGACTCCGGGAGAAGAGGGCCAAGTGCGAGCGGCTCCACGCCCCTGGCGGGTGGCCTGCCTCGACGCCGCCCTCAGTAACTTGGGCGAGCCAGAGCTGCAGCCACAAAAGAAGATTCGTGGCGTGGGCCCCTCGCTTCCCCTCCGGAGTCCGCCCACCCCGGAGCTCCTCTTCCTTGGAACTTCCTCCCTGCAGCTTTCCTTCTCTCTTCCCTCTTTTTTTCATCTTTGCTTCCCACAGCTCCCTTCTCCGACCCGGTAAACATCCCCCCCCCCTCCCGTGGGTCGTGGGTATTTATAGAAACAGATATGTGTTAGGGGACAGCCAGGCCGCCCTGCCCGGAAAATCGATCCCCCAAAGAGCCTCTGAGGCCTGGCTCCAGCCTGCAGGGAGCACCGCCAGTTGTCCCCGCGTGTGTAAGCATGTTTTATGAGTGCTACAGGTTTGAGCACAGCAGAAATTGTAATTAACATTAACAAAAATAAGAGCCACAGCAGCAGTCAAAACAAAACAAGCTACCCCTGTAGGATTCTCCAGATGGGTATTCAAAAGGAAAGGGGCAACTTGGCTTTGTAGGTGGCAAGGGAAGGGCACCTGACAGGTGCTGTGGTCCCTCAGAGGGCCGGAGGGAGGGGGAGCCCGGCGCGGGACTGGGGGCCGAAGCTCAGCATGCACCTTTTCTCAGCTCCCAGGGATGGTCCTTGGATGGTGACTGCCAGCCTAGAAGAGGTGTACACTTGGAGCAGGTGATGGTTTGAGGTCTTGTCCTCAATTGGATCTTTCAGAAGCCCCTAAGATGGTTCTGAGTGAGAGATGTTTGCTAGGGATGTGGTTGTTTGCCAAGGGAAAGTTGAGTTCTTATAGAAAAGGCCATTTGTAGCCTGGGGGTGGGGGACACAGCTCTGGGGTCATGTGCTGGGGGAAAACGTGTTTATTAGAGGAGAATTTGTGAGAGGCTGTCTAGACAGTAGTTGTGCCTGTTAGACCTACAGAGATGTAGACAAGTTGTGTAGGACAACGTTTTGTTGTTGTTAATCATTCTCTCTCTTTCCTGACATGTCTAGTCCGAGGGGCTAGGAATTCACTACAAAGAAATTAACTAATCTGTGTTGGACTGTGGATGGAAGGGAGAGTCTGCAGGTAGGATGGATGATGCTGTATATTGCCCTTGTCACAGGGGCATTTTAGTTAAGGGACTGCCATTGGTTGTAGGGGTTTGGGGTTTTTTTTTTTTTGGTTTGGTTTAGAATCATCTGACAATTTGGAAAATATAACATCCAGTTTTTTTCCATGTGTTGATGTAATCACATGACATGATGTGAACTGGGAAAGAAATATTTGGTTTGCATCTGGCTTCCAGTTTTTTTAAGGATGGGCTTCGCTTGATCAGAGCCTCTTTGCAATTGAAATATGTAATGAGATTAGTGAAAACAAAAAGTCTCCACTGGAGGAATGATAGCCTGTGGCATACCAGAAAGGAAAAGATGTGAATGTGCTTCTCAGTACTTCTAATGAGGGATGCCTGAGTTTTGTGTGGCATATGCCTGATTTACTCATTTTTAACTTAAGTATATACTGCAGTATGCTGTTAATTATTAGATGCTTGGTTTTAAAAGGATGAATTTGAATTTTGAATGTTGTTTAGTTTTTATTTGTTAACATCACAATTTTATGGACCAGGAAGGTTTTAAGGACCCCTGAGTTTATCTGGTTCTACTCCTTCATTGTTAGAGGAGGATGCAGACTCTACAAGTTAACTGGTTTGGTCAAGATTCCCAGGCCAACTCATACCAATACATATTATATAGCCCCACACCCTCCTGAGTCTGGTTTTAATATAGTGCCTGGCATTCCTTAGTCTAGGAAATTGTATTAGCTTTATTATAAATGCAAGAACCTTTGCAGATTCTTATTCCCATATATCTGTCAAGTTTTTATAAGTTTGTAGATTTTAATTCCAGAGCAGTCACACCTGGGAAGAACTATTTCAGAATGAGTAGGAAGAAAAGGTCAATAAGGAGAGGAAAATGATCTTGTCATAGGATTTTGCCCATATTTTCCCTTGTAAATGATAAAAATGGGCAGGTAGATGTGTGATTATAAAGATTATGGACCTTGGAATTTCCCATTGCCCTTTGTTTTCTGTCTCTCCTTGTATCTTTTATTTTATACTTGTGTCATTTAGTTTATTTTTGTTTGTCCTAAAGTATACCTAATACCTATCTCTTTTTTTTCCCTCTGTGGTGCTGGGGATTGAACCCAGTGGCATTCTACTTCCAAGCTATGCCCCCAGCCCAATTTTATTTTTTATTTGGAAATAGGATCTTGCTAAATTGCCAAGAGCCTCACTAAGTTGCTGAGGCTGGCTTCGAACTTGCGATCCTCCTGTCTCAGCCTCCCAAGTACTGCACTCAATACCTATCTTGATTACCATTAGTTTTTTTTCTTTTAATGTTGTATAGTAGATACTAATATATTTAGTTTTTAAAATTCCAAAATATTCATATTTATCACTTTCATAACTTTTAATGTTTAAAGCACTCTCCAGTTACCAGTTTTGCCTTTATAAAAATAATTGAAATTAAAGAGTTAAAATTTATTTTTAAAAAACAATACTATTTGGAAAAAGAAAGTAAAATTTGTCTTGGGTTCACACAGGCTGTCAATATATACTGGGGAGGAGCTAACATCCCAGTCTTCTGGGACTCAATTTTATTCCCATAACACTACACACAACATTTCCAAGATGACTTGGGAGAAGTTTTTAAGTGCCCAGAAATATTAACACAGTGAAAAATTTGTTGGCCACTTTTTATTTGAAGAGATTAAAACAACCAAACTTGTTAAACTATTGTTCCTATGTAATTTTTAATGCTAAATCATTTCATGGTCAGTGGAGGCTTGTGTAGGTCCCTTCATTTAACCCATCAATTGTGAGTACTTTAACCATTGTGTTCATGCAGTGTTTGTTTTTAAATGTGACACACTGCCAGACATTAGCAAATGGGAATAAGCCAGTATCTCAGACTCTGAGCTTGAGTGGGCATGAAAGTTTTTAATATGCTTAAGTTAATGGTGTAGTCCTGGCATATGTATTCTGGAAATGGTCTTGCTTTTCTAGTTGTCCCCTTCCTCTTTTATAGATCAGTTAACTGTGCTTCAGACTTTGGTTGTGATTTTGAGACATCCTACAGTGTTTGAGACTCAAATTCCTGCTTTCCTAGAGCTCTCATGTGAATCTCTTTAATGTCTGGAAAGCTTAAGGTTCCATGTGTGGCTGTTAGGTGTTTGGTTGATAGTCTGCTACAGGTACTCTTTAACCAGCTGTCCTCTGCCTCTGAGCCTCTGCTGGTATACTAACATCTTGTGACTTAGGCCACTGGGGACATTTCCCAACTCCCTGGGCATTGACTTCATGTTTTCTTTTGAAGGTACAAAGTATGTTTCTCAAGAATAATTCCAAGAAAGGTGAGAGTTAACAGGGATTTACTGATACGTGTTCTTCTGTTAAGCAGATACTCTATTAAGTGCTTGTTGTATGTCTGAATTTATTTTAATAGAGACTTAGAAAGATAAGAGGTGACCCTGCCCTGGAATTGCTCACAGCCAGGTGGGTGCATCTGATGTAAAAGCAACTACAGTAAAATGAAGTAAGTGTTAATAATAGAGCAGCACACTGTAAATACAGAAGGAGCTGTTTAGAAGGTTAGAGGAGGTGAGAGTTGAACCAGGCATTGAAGGGCGAGTAGGAGTTTGTCACCTAGACAGTGGAAGAAAGGAGATTCCAAGCACTATCTGAAAAGGACAATAATAATAGCCCTTACTTGCTAAGTACCATACTAAGCACTTTACACATATTACCTTTTTAATCCTCCTAATGAGGTATCTTTGTTGCCTTCTTTTTGTGGACAAGGACACTGAAGTTCAGAAAGATTAAGTAAATTGCCCAGGGTCACGCAGTTGCAATTAATAAATGGTGGAGCTGGATTCATTTCATGTGTATCTAACTGAAAATCCCCAGGCTCATATGAAATGTGACCTTGCCAAAAGCAGAGAAGTATAAAAGTGCATGGTGTTTCCATGGATCTTGGGAAACTCGATATTGTTCCTTTAGAGAGGAGTGACAGTGGTAGGTGAGACCAGAGGGCTTAGATTATTTAGGCTCTACATTTTAGATCCTTGTGTTCTTACTGGTAAGTTCTTATATTTGCTGTGGAAATGGGATGCAGCCATGGGCCTTGAGCA
Source organism: Glis glis (assembly GCA_004027185.1). Taxonomy (NCBI): domain Eukaryota; kingdom Metazoa; phylum Chordata; class Mammalia; order Rodentia; family Gliridae; genus Glis; species Glis glis. The sequence goes on from PVJS01027920.1 coordinate 9,353, forward strand.
AAAGCAAGAGTAGCCTCAGATTGACACTTTTTTAAATGGGAATTCTTGACATTATGGAGAAGAGATTTGAGAAGTTCAAGGCTAAGGAGAAAGGGGGCAGATTATGGGGGATGCTTTACTTGTCTCAGTGAAAGACAACAGGAATGTAGGCATTGATGGAAAAGGTATGAATCAATAGATGTGACAAGGCCTCCTGATTATTTGGGAAGGTAGAGGGGGATGCTGAGAGGGCTTTCCAGGTATGCAGTTTCCAGGTGTTCAGCCTGAGTAACTATGTAGGGTGATGTCTTCTGTTTGTCAAAAGTTGAGGATCATGAGAGAAAGAAACCATTTGGGTAGAAAAATCACGAGTTGAGTTTGAGTTGGCTCTGGGAGAGAGAGCTCATCAACAGTTGGACAACTGTGCCTTGAGATTGGGAGACATGGATTCAGTGGGTCTGAACTAGAGGAGATAAGGCAGACGTCAGCCAATGAGTGGTGCTGAAGCCCTGCCTGGAGTCAGGATCAACCAGCAAATTGTAAAGGTGGGAAACCAAGAGAGCTGAGGCTTGAGCTCTGTGGGCCTTGAGCCCTTGAACCTACCTCAGGACAGGTGAACTAATAGTTGGTACTACAAAAGGAGACCAAGAGAAGATAGTCGGAGAGATAGAAGGTGGTCCAGTTTATTGTCAAACTCTCTAGGACTAGTCACTAAGACATTTGCAATCATTTTTTGGAGTATGCAAAACAAAAATTGCTGTAGCAAAAATTAAAGTGAATTTCTGATATTTCAAAAATTTTTACTTGGTTGTCATTTTAGCTTCAAGGTTAGTGTTGTCCTTAATGAAGCATCATGCTTTTATAGCATGTGTACAAGTAATGTAGGTTTTTCTTCTGAAATGCCTTCTTCCCTTAAGAGAGTGGTTCTGTAGAAGAGATCTATTTTAAATTTCAGATCATTTTGTTCCTCAGGTTTAAAGGCCACAGTGGAGAGGAGGGGTGCAGAGAAAAGCCGTGGAGAAGCCTGCATTACTTTCATATATGCCTAACAGTTTACTAATGCATTTTTATGGACTGCCTGCGTTTGGTGTAGAGTGAAGATAAAATAACCTGTCTAGGCACCCTAATAGAATATAAGGTCACTTAGCATGGAGTATCATCTCTCTAATAAAAGAGCTCAGCTAGAAGTCTTCTAAAAATTTCTCTGAGAAATAAAATCCCTGGTCTCTATGAAGTCAAAGTCAGATAGGCCAAGAACTATCTTCTACTCTGTTTTAGAAGCAAGCAGAGAGAAACCTCACTCTGCAGATGGTCATTATACACGTTAGGTGTGTCAGTTAAAGGTGTTCCGAAACCATTTCGCAAATTACTACGTTACATCTACAGAGCACTTTCACTCTTCTAGTAGTATAAAAAGCCCAAAAGGTAGGATTTGGTTGGGGATAATAGAAAAAATACTGATGACAAAAGACTTCAGCTAGTTTATTATAAGCTCCCGAAGCACAGGGACGCTGCTATTTTTGTGGCTGGACCCTCGTTAATACCAATGGAATGAACGAGGCAGATTGTGGATGACAGGTTGATCTTTGAGATTTCATATGAGAGTCATGTATCAGGCTGCTTGGAGGAATCCCAGGCAGATTCTCAGGAGAAGGCTGAGGCCTCTTGATTTACCAGTACAGTTTTGTTGAGACAGGGCTGGTCAGGGATACCGTGTATGCCTGAAATTGCTACTTGTGTTTCTTGTTGGGAAGTTGAGTATCCCAGCAGCCCATAGAAGTGCATGCCTTAAGAAAGCAGAGCCATTGACTTCACAAAGGCCCAGTGTGGTGGTTACTTGGTTTGATGGGCTGAATGGCCTTAAATGGTCATTACCATGGTCAGTAAAGCCTAGAAACTTTTAAAAATAGGTTGAGGTTTACAAGATAACTACAGTGTGGGAATCTTTCAAGCCTACAAGCACAGTTTTCTTTTTCACTGGATCATATGTGTGTTCCTAGGTTTAATCAGCTTTCCAAGGAAAAGGAAACACTGGTGACAAAGTGTTTTTGGACTAGATCTGGACATTGCAGAAAGAGTACACAAGACAGTCTTGGTCCTTGGTCCTTGTCCTTAATAAAGAAACTGCTATATGAAGTGTGGAAGGTGCTGTGATCTGGGGTCGGGAAACCAGTGTAGATGCTGATGATGTGCCATGCCTTCTCTGTATCCTAAGTCATTTCTATATCACGGATGGATGGAGCAGAGCACCTGTGATGTGCCAGGTCTGGTACTTAATGTTAGGTATAGAATGATGAACAAGGAAGATTGGTCTCTGCCTCCATGAGGAACTAACTCTGAGGACTGTACAGCACACCGCTTGTCTGTTAGGTACGGCATTTATGGGGTCCTTCCTTCCTGTGTTTCCTAGCCTTACCAGTCACCTGGCCTCTCTTTCCGTTATTGTGTCAGAGTCTGTCAGCACCACATGCACGTTCTCAGTCAGTGTGTTCATGGGGTCCCCATGGGTGCACAACTCTTTCCATTTTGTAAGACTGATTCTGGCTTGGGTTTTGTGGAGGTGGGGGATGAGGACTGACTTATAAAAGATCACATTTGAACAGGCAGGCATTCTATTTATGTTTCCTGTCTGAATTCCAGATCGGTGGCAGTAAGCACACAATGAATGATCACCTGCATGTCAGCAGCCACAGCCACGGACAGATCCAGGTTCAGCAGCTGTTTGAGGACAACAGTAACAAGCGGACAGTGCTCACCACACAACCAAATGGGCTGACAACAGTGGGCAAGACGGGCTTGCCGGTAGTGCCGGAGCGGCAGCTGGAGAGCATTCACAGACGGCAGGGGAGCTCCACTTCTCTGAAGTCCATGGAAGGCATGGGGAAGGTCAAAGCCACCCCCATGACACCTGAACAAGCAATGAAGCAATACATGCAAAAACTAACAGCCTTCGAACACCATGAGATTTTCAGCTACCCTGAAATATATTTCTTGGGTCCAAATGCAAAGAAGCGCCAGGGCATGACAGGGGGACCCAACAATGGTGGCTATGATGATGACCAGGGATCGTATGTGCAGGTGCCCCACGATCATGTGGCTTACAGGTACGAGGTCCTCAAGGTCATCGGGAAGGGGAGCTTTGGGCAGGTGGTCAAGGCGTATGATCACAAGGTCCACCAGCACGTGGCCCTCAAGATGGTGCGGAATGAGAAGCGCTTTCACCGGCAGGCTGCGGAGGAGATCCGAATCCTGGAGCACCTGCGGAAGCAGGACAAGGACAACACCATGAACGTCATCCACATGTTGGAGAATTTCACCTTCCGCAACCACATCTGCATGACCTTTGAGCTGCTGAGTATGAACCTCTATGAGCTCATCAAGAAGAATAAATTCCAGGGCTTCAGCCTGCCTTTGGTCCGCAAATTTGCCCACTCGATTCTACAGTGCTTGGATGCTTTGCACAAAAACAGAATAATTCACTGTGACCTTAAGCCCGAGAACATTTTGTTAAAGCAGCAGGGTAGAAGCAGTATTAAAGTGATTGATTTTGGCTCCAGTTGTTACGAGCATCAGCGTGTCTACACATACATCCAGTCGCGTTTCTACCGGGCTCCGGAAGTGATCCTTGGGGCTAGGTATGGCATGCCCATTGATATGTGGAGCCTGGGCTGCATTTTAGCAGAGCTCCTGACGGGATACCCCCTCCTGCCTGGGGAGGACGAAGGGGACCAGCTGGCCTGTATGATTGAGCTGTTGGGCATGCCCTCCCAGAAACTGCTGGATGCATCCAAACGAGCCAAAAATTTTGTGAGCTCCAAGGGTTATCCTCGTTACTGCACTGTCACGACTCTTTCAGATGGCTCTGTGGTCCTCAACGGAGGCCGTTCCCGGAGAGGGAAACTGAGGGGCCCACCAGAGAGCAGAGAGTGGGGGAATGCACTGAAGGGATGTGACGATCCCCTTTTCCTTGACTTCTTAAAACAGTGTTTAGAATGGGATCCTGCAGTTCGCATGACCCCGGGCCAGGCTTTACGGCACCCCTGGCTCAGGAGGCGGCTGCCAAAGCCTCCGACCGGGGAGAAGACTTCAGTGAAAAGGATCAGCGAGAGCACTGGTGCTATCACGTCGATTTCCAAGTTACCTCCACCTTCCAGCTCGGCTTCCAAACTGAGGACTAATTTGGCACAGATGACAGATGCCAATGGGAATATTCAGCAGAGGACGGTGTTGCCAAAACTCGTTAGCTGAGCTCGAGTCCCCTGATGCTGGTAATCTGAAAGATACGACATAGCTGAGCCTTATTGGGTTGAAAAGGAGTAGCTCAGACCTGTTTTTATTTGCTCAATAACTCGACTCATTTGTATCTTTTCAGCACTTAATTTTAATGTAAGAAAGTTGTTTGTTTTGTTTTTATAAAATACATGGGGACAATGCTTTAAGTTTTTATACTTTCTGAAACTGTTTTGTGTTCTAAAAGTACGATGAGCCTTACTGTATTTAGTGTGGCAGAGTAATAACATCAGTGGCAGGCCATTGATCACTTCATGACTGCTGCGCCATTTACAGATTGGTCAAAGACATTCACTATGTTGTTATGGTTCATATTCTACTCTCCCCAGGACGGTGACCCCTCAAGGCCCTCTCTCTCCACACTCCAGGTTCATGCACAGATGTAGCATGTCCTGCCTCCATTTTCCACAAATTAATCTGGGTTGTCGTGGCTGTGGGAGAAGAATGGTCAGGATGAAAATGACATTCTAAGAAAAATTGCACCTTAGAAAATTTTTGTTTTCTGAAGAAATGATCAGACATATACAACATAAGATCCCCAAGGTTTAAATTGCCCAGTTAGCATTCTGACATTTTAAAAGCTGGCAAGGCAGCATTTAGTGGATAAGTGGAAACGGAAACGTGTGTTCCTCCAAATTTTCTACTATGATCGGCAAGCTGTTTTGTCAAAAAGCCTCCTATTACGGAATTGGTTTTGCACCTAATTTTAGAAACGTATTCCACGACTGTTCCTCACTTCTCTTTGCTCTTCTCTCTGTTCCTCTTTTACCACACATCTGTTGCCTGCATTTGGTTTGTCTTCTTCCTTTAACCGCATAGCCCAGACTGTTAATACAGAAAGAGACATCTCAGCTGTGATTGTAACCATCGTTCCATATTCCAATTTCAAAAAGAACAGCAGCCCAGCTACTTAAGGTGGGGATTTCCATAGTTCCAAAGAAGATTTAGCAGTTTAGAGTGAGTTCACACATTTCAGGTGCCACTGTAAGGTTCCCTTAGCCTGGGAAAGTATCAACTCTTTCTTAAAAAAGAAAGATGGTTGAAAATCCTCTTGGTGAACAGAAGTCACTGTGGCCATTCAGGAAGGCCAGTTTCAACAACATGTTGAAAGGAGGAGAAGTTCAACCTCAAGTTAAATGGTTTGACTTATTCTTTGCATTGTTAGAAGAAACACAGAAATTGCATTCCTCTGTTTTACTTTGCTTTCTTTTGGATTGCACTGATTGTTCTTGTGGGAATGACACTTTACCTGGAAAGTAACTGAGAGATAGGTAAAATAATATTTTCTTCTCTGAATACAAATTATTTTCACAGTGAAAATTTCAGTATTTTATCACTAATGTATGAGCAGTGATATTTATCAAGTTCAAGGCACGTGGAAAAAATTTTTTTAGTATGTGCAATTTAATATAGAAAGATTTCTGCCTGTTTGGACAATAGGTTTGGGGTAGTATAAATTAGGATAAATAATCTTTTATATGCACAGATATTATTGTATTGCCTGTAAATTGATTTACAAGTACTTAAAGCGTGGTCCCCAGTGAGGCCAGGAAAGTTTCCGGTTCAGTTCTTTTAATATTAACCCTACAGTTTCTCTAAGGGAAAAAAAAATTGTACTTTTGAACAAAAATTTTACTTATCTCGAGGCTTTGCCAGTTGATGGTGGAAAAATATGCTCAGGAAATATTTCAGATATTTGCCAAAAAACAGTAATAAGATTAGCTTATTAATAAAATAGTGATATTGATATTTACTATTTAAAGGTGTCACTGATAAATTAATTTGTACTTCTATATTTAGAAATGATAGCTTATTTCCCCTAGTCAAATTCTTTAGCATATTGTACACATTTCTGTGTAATCTGTGAAAAGTGCAATAATATGTTAGTAAGTTGCATTTCAAATGATGCTCATGTGACCATACCCCCAATCAGTGGTTTATAGGACTTAAAGACTTATTTATTGAGATTTTGGCTTAAAGGTATAAGAAGTATAAGACTTGGTTTGGTGGCTTTGTAAAACCATGAGTCTCTTAATAATGGTTAGCTTCTTGAGGACATTAAAATAACTAAAAACATAAAGGCTGTTTTCCCCTTATAATTCTCCTCTTCCATTTCTACTCTCATTTTCATATTTAGGCTTAAATATATGAACCTGAACCTGCCATTATTAATTTCCCTGTAAAATGATTATACATATGAAAATTTATAAACGGACTAATAATGCTTGTCTTTTCCCCACCATACAAAACTGGTTCTTAAGATGCCAGCGATGCATTTGTGACTCTCTTGATGTCACAAATGCAACCGGAAACTTTTAAGCCAAACTATAATGTGCAGTGCTATGGGGCTTCCCCCCCCCAATGCAGTGAAGTTTTCTTTATTCACAAGAGCTGCCATGTTTCAGTATTTAGTAATAGAGCTGCTTAAAAAAAAAAGTCCTAGTTTGATTATAATGTCAAAAAAGAAAACTGTTGCATCTCCGTGATTTTAAAACCTAAACAAATAAAGGGCTCTGATAGGCTACTAGGAGTTGGCTTGGAAACAGTCCTTGGTCTCACAGGTTACCATTGTCTAGGGATGTCTGAGCTGTTTTCAGATTTAGGAATAGCACAGTGTCGTTGTCTTTGGTTGCAGTCTCATTTGGCTCCGTTTCTTGCACCACCAGAGTGTTCATTACCACGTAAATGTATTGCTACAGCAGTGGAACAACAGAGTGACGCAAGACAATGTAGATTAACAGTAGAGGAGAAATTGTGCCCTTAGTGTTAACAATGTGCCTTTTGTTCTGAATGCCATGTTGTAGGGCATGCATTTTTTGGCCTCTTTAACTCTTTGAATACTAGGCAGCAAGGATGGAACCCACCTCTGCAAAGATACATCTGTCTTAAATATCTAGTTACAGGCCTTAATAGAAACCATAAGGCGTGAATCATCGTCAGGCGCTGAACAAGATCACCATCGGCTAGTTCCACATGGAATTCCTATGTTTAAGGGGTTAAAGATGATCTTTGTTGTATCTTAACATCAGACTGATTTTTTAAAAGATATTTTTTTGTTATGCTAACACTAGACAAAAATCAACTGTATTTGTAAAAATTTACCTCAAACCATTTAATTTTATAGTGTGATTAATCCCAGGGCATTTGGTATGAACCAAAGTGCATTCCTTTTATATGTGCCTGGCTCTAGTAAGGATGGCCAGGGATTTTTACAATTTGGGTGCAAGGCACTTAAGCCACTTTTAAACTTAATGGGTGGTTTGGAGTCATATTAAATGATTCCATCAGAATGTTAGAAAACACTTTAGGCATCAGTAGCATTGGGCCATATTGGAATCTTAAAATAAAAGTGTGAATTATTTTAAAGAGAGCATTCATTTTTGTAATTTTTTTCATCAAGAATATTTCTGGTAAGCAGAAGACTTTTTAAAAAACTGATTTGGTTGGTAAAGGTTTTAATATTGCCCAACATAATGCTGTGGTAGCATTAAAAAAAAACACAAGTATTTGTGAATTCTTTGTTTCTTAGGGGCTTGTACATCTCTCTGCTATGGACATATATAAAATTAATTGTAATTATACTCAGCTCAACTGCTACAGTTATGTCTAGGCAGTGGCTTGGGTTTTTATCGAGCAACAACTTAGACACGTGACTGTAATATGCTGCAACTGTGTGTACTGAAAATATGTGAAAATGGTTGAATGTGGACTGTGTATATATGTATGTAAAAATTTCTGTGAGATGCTGCTGTCGCCACTTAACATGAAATATGTTCTAGTGGATTCTAATCCTAGTGGCCAGTTCTATGATACTGTATGTATTGTACAGCTGATGGCAGGAGTAAGACTGTTTAGTGAATATTTGTTAAATTTTATTGTTGTGGCCAGAGATAATTTCAGAATAAAATTTTAATGTCCTACCTTACTTCTCTCCCCTTTTCTAACTATAATTTAACTCCTGATCTGTTGCTGGTGTTATTCTTGGTCTATTGGCCTGGCAAGAGTTTAGAATGATAAATACAGTTCTGTATCAGTGGCTGGAGACGTTCACATAGTCCATTGTGCCAGTTTGTTCATCAGCAAAAATTTATTAGTTCAATATTAAATATGCAAATTCCAAGTAAGGGAGACTAAAGTTTTAGTAGGCAGCTCTTGCTGTTCTCAGGATGTTCTATTGCTTTACTTTTAATATTTTCATGTTAATTTTTATATGATGTCTGCCATGTTCTCTGCCATAGTAGAACTTGCAGTCTGTTTTTAACTTTCAAAGTGGTAGTTAAGCTATGGGAGCAGAGTCTATCAATTCTTCCCCACTGGTCTTCATTCTTTCCTACGCACAAGTTCAGGTAAATTATTCTGAGGTGCTCTCCCCAGCTCCACCCGATGCTTTTGAATGCTTATGCTTTTGCAGTTTTTGTGCTTGGGGTTCTCTATGCTTCACATTTTAGGAACTTTATGTCTCCTGTCATGACTGGGTCAGGAAATAAGGCCTGTGAGCTGCAACTGGCTCACAATGTCCAGTTCAGTTGGCACCATGCTAAGAGTTCACGTATAGATGGTAGCAAGCAAAAACTCTGGTAATTCATCAGACATTGCAGGAATATTATGTAGACAAATATTTCCCTCATGTGGAAAGAACTACCTCACATCTTTATTTATATCCCTCTGCCATCAGCAGCTGGGTAATTCCTTTGTGTCATCAATAGTGGGATGTGCTTGAACAAGGGAATACTGCAGGGGTTCCTCAGCCCAGCTTTTGTCTTATCATAGTCTACACCGTAGATTTCCATTTTTTTTCTTACCTTGCATCTCAAAGTTCATACCCAGTGGGGGAAAAAAAAAACAACAAAAACCCAAAATACCCAACTATTCAACCAACCCAAAGCAAAACATTATAGTTAGGAATAAATTTTTAAGAGCTGAGCATTATGTATAAAATTGCAAGTTGGTGCTAAAGCAGCAATTTTAAATATATTGTCCAGCTCCAACTCAGGGCAGATTGTAATTCCCACTCACTCTTTCCTTTTGTCAAATGTTTCAAAACTCTTGGTTCATGTTATATTCTGTTTGAATCTCTGTAATCACTTCCCTTTTGGATTATCAACTATATAAAAAAAATATGTTGGCCTTCAAACCAGCACTAGAGAATGTTCCTAGCAGATACTGATATTGATCTTTTAAAGAAGGGAAGATTGGTTTGATTGGGTATGTGAAGAAAGGTTATTTATGGCTTTGTTGCATTGTTTTAAGTTTGAATTATACTGCATTTCCTTTGGGGCAGTAAGCAAATAAACACTTGTCATTGGTGATGCTTAATGCCATCCCACATGGAAAACAGCTGCCAGTGTGTACACATAAGGAAACTACATCTTACTGCAGTGTTTGGTTTATTTGGTTTGACTTTGACTTACTGTTTTGCTATGGTCACATCCTTAGTATCTGTGGTACATTTCATGTATATAGGGGAAAGACATAATTGCCCTTTTCTTGAATCTGAAGGAAGTTTAGCGAGGAAAAGAATGAATTAGTATTTACTTTTCTGAAGAAAGCTGACATTTTAGGAGTGTTTAGTAGCCATCTGTAATAAGGAGCAGCAAGGATGTATTGTAACTCTGTCAGGTGTTCCACAGAGCATTGCTCCGTAGGAAGGAAGGAAAGCTCCTTCGCAGATCTCATGGTGTCCTGTGAACCTCTCATCATCCTCACAGATTCCCTGGAGCTATTATTATTCCCACTTGATATTTGAAGCAGTGACTTGCTCTGAAGTGATTTTATAAAAGCTGCAAAGTTTGGGGTCTAGACTTTAATCAGGTAATTTTGGCCTTGGACGGTAAAGGAAAATTCCTAATCATAGGTTGCAAAGAAAAGTTGAGAAAGGGAAAGAGTTTCTGCCAGCAGTTGGGCATTTCTATTGTTTACACAGATTATCAATTTCCAGGAATATTTTTCATATGGTAGATACTGCAACAACCTGAGGACTAGAGCATCTTTTTCTGTTTAGGGGCACCCAGTAACTTAAAATGCACTTGCCCACACCCCTCGGTTAATTTGTAGAAGAGTGACATATTGCCATTTGTGGGGAGGTTAATTATTGTAGCTATATTTTTTATTTCCTGTGTTCTTAAAAGATGTTTCTTCCTATATTTGAGTGTATGAAAACATTATTTTTGACACTTTAATTCTCAGGGATTAAAAGTTAAATTTTACTGACAGTAGGTAAGTCTCTTAAATTCAAACTTACTCAGGTTTCCTGTCCTTTGCTTCCATATTTAAGAAAATACAGAATGCCTGCCAGGAAAATATATAAAAATTAAAATTTCAGATATAATTTTAAAATACCAAATTGTAAATAAACCAATTTTACAAACTAAAATATTGTGTCTTTCCTTGCTTTTTATCCCAAATTAGTTCCCCTCCTAAGTTCAAGGATTTTTAAATATCATTCTTCATTTGTAAGCCAAAACCCATGAATAGGCTGAGATCACTTAAATAAAAGCTCATTGAATTTCCAATTGTTTTGGGGGAAATGTGATTAATTATAAGCTATTTATGTTGACCTTCAGTAAATTTAAGTGTATGAGCTAATTTGGGTTAATTTGTCTCCTTTTATCTGAAGAGGAATACCCTACTTAATTTCCCCTTTCCCTAGAATTCGATTCATTAGAATTTTGGCTTGAGTCAGCTTGAATTAAAAAAAATAAAGAAATCCAAGTAGAAGAATCTTATTAACATCTATTGCAGATGTCATTCACTTACCAAATATTTATTAAATTCCTACTACATGCCAAGTTCTATTGTAGGCATAATGTTGAGCAAAACAGACATAGTTCTTTAGGGAGCTTTTAGACCAGTTGGGAAGGCAGGCATTATATAAGCAATTATATGAACAAAGACAATTGCAAATGTAACAAGCGCTGTGAGTGTGGGTACTGTGGCAGAAGGGTTGTGTTGTCTTGTATGAATCAAGAATGGCTACTGTAGGAGACAGCTTTTGAGCTGAGGAGGTAAGAGCAGGGTAGCTAGAGGAAGGGAGGTGAGCAACTGAAGGACGATCCATGTGGCTGGAGCCCAGAGCATGAGACACTTGGTGTGAAATGAAGCTGGTAGGTGGTTGGGCACCAGATCTTGCCAAGCTCTATAGGCACTGTTAAAGATTTTGCTCTTTGTCCTATGTGCAACACAGCAACCAATAAATTTTAAGGAGAAAAACGCCATAAGCAAATTGGCTTACCTGGCTGTTTGGTGGAATGTGCTGAGAAGGTAAGAGTCCATGAAGGAAGACCATTGGAAAGTGTTGGCAAGAAATGGCAGACTGGACCAGAGAGTGGTGATAGATACTCAAAGAAGCTGGATTTGGTAACTCTTTGGCCTGCAGAAATATTAAAGTCGAAATAACAGTGTTGTTTCATTATGTATGAAAAGTAGCTTTGACCCTGATTTGCCACATGGTATCAAAGAGGATTACAGTATCTGATTTGTTCAAAGAGTTGAAAATTAATGTGTTTGGTTACAGAGTATGAAGTACTGGTAAACTAGCTCTTGATAAAGATTTGAAACCTTTGAATAATATCCCCCTAATTCATTCAAAAAAAATTTTTTAGGAAGTCTTAGATATAAAAGAGATTGTAAAGGCAATGGGAGGGTTGTAGAAGTCAGCCAAGCCAAATTGTCCCCCCAAAACAGTAATCCCCTTTGTTACATTGCTGATCTTTTCTCCTTTCATCTCTCCTTTCTTTCCGTAGAAATTAAACATAGCAGGGATGGTATATAGTAGTCACCTCTTATCTGCAGGGGATATGTTCCCAAAATCCCCAGTGGATGTTCAAGCCATGGATAGTACTGAATCATATATATATATCATATATGTATATCATATACATATATATGATATATATACATATATGTATATATGTATGTATATATGTATATATATATATCATTTTTTACATGTCTACGATAAAGTTTAACTTATAAATTAGGTACATTAAGAGATTAACTACAACAATAATAAAATAGAATAATTATAATAATGTGCTATAATAAAATTATCAGGATCACTACTCTGGCAGTTTGAGGCCATCATTAAGTAAAATAAGGGCTACCTGCACACGAGCACTATGATTCTGTGTCAGTGGATCTGATAACTGAGATGGCTACTAAGTGCCTAACGGGTGGGTGATGTATACTGCATGTACATACAAAATAAAGGGATATTTCATATCTCAGGCAGGTGAGTGGGGAGTTTCTTTACAGTACTCAGAATGGAGTACAATTTAAAATTTGTGAATTGTTTGTTTATGGAATTTTTCTTTTAATATTTTTGGACCATGGTTGGCCACAGGTAACTCAAACCATGGAAAGACGGACTTAGGATAAAGGGGGACGACTGTATTTGAGTTTGGTATGTTTGGCACCAAAATAAAAAGGAAGTAATCATAATGAAAGAAGGAAAAGGAGGAGGAGAAAGAGAAGTTGGTCCCTGCCCTTGAGGTCTTTATATTTAATCAGGAAGGCAAGATTAGACAGAAAACATTAAACAATTTGAGAACAATAAAGATAACATTCAGAGTGGTAAGGGTTATTTGTGCTGTTGTTGGATTAAGGATAACTTCAAGAGAGGGCCTCCAGCCAAGTCTCATTGGTAGAGAGGAAAAAAAAAAACATTCTAGGAGAGCTGCTCTAATCCAGGCCTGTGTGCATCATTCATTCATCTGGTCATCCATTATGTATTCAGCACCTATGCATATAATTTTGGCATAATGTAAAGCAGAGTAGGGGCGTGGAGAGTACTTCATTTGGAAAGGTGAGCCCTGTCCACACCCTGTGGTTTCCTCAAGTGGGCTGTGTGGTCCCAGCCACTTCAGATGTGCTGTCTCTGTCTAGAGTGCCTTTCTCAATGGCTGCCTCATTTTGTGGGACTTAGCTCAGGCCAGATGCCTCTCCCCCCACAAAGCTCTCTTTATCCTGAAGTTGGGCAAGGTGATCCTTACCAAAAGCTAACATCAGCCATCTTTTCTCTGCACCTGGGAGGAATTTCTGCAAACTGCAAGGTAAGTAGAGCTGAGTTGAGAAAGGCAGTGGCATGCTCTCTGCCACTTTCCTCCATCTTCTCCTCTGGACACTCATTGGCAAACAAGACACATGCATGTGTTGTCTGAAGATAACAGTCTGGAAGATAGATGTTGAATGGATAAACACACACACACACACACACACACACACACACACACACACACACACACCATTTATTAATTGTGGGGAAAGCCAGGAAGGAGTAGCTGGATGTTGTGAAAAAGGATGCAAGGCCGGGAGGAAGGCAGAGGCTGTGTGGTGGGGGCTGTTCTGAAGGATGTAGAGGCTGAAAGGCCTTGGGAAGAGCCATCCAGTGTCTGGGCCCTGACTGTCAGAGGCCTGCTCACCTGTTTGATCAGCGAGGGCAGAAGGCACAAAATGTGGAGGGAGAGGAAAGCAAAGTCAAGCCACGCACAGACCGGAGACCATGGTGAGGAGTCAGACATTTGTTCTGATGCATTGACACATTGGTGGTAAATATTTTAAACAGCCATTTTGATTTCCTGTGGAGAAAAACGGAACTAGGAGTCAAAGGGAAATGGTGACACTTCACGAGACAAGAGGAGTCCTAACTGGCTGGGAGAGATAATTTGATAAGAATATTCATAGTGCCAGACCGTGGGGTTTTGCTTGGAGCTGAGGTGAAGGAGGACAAGACCCTGCAGGATGTGTTTCTTCAGCATAACTGTATAAAAACTGCACATGAGCCTCAAAGGTATTTAACTGACAAATTTGAGAAGAATGTTTGCCTATAAAACCTCAAGGTTACAGACGCAACTTAATTACAAGGAACATTTTAAATCAGTAAGAAAAAAACTAAGCAGTTAGGAAGTGGACAAAGGCATTGTTCAAAAAAGTTATACAAATAACAAAAAATAAATAAAACCAAATAAACCAAAACAGTTAAAATTGTGAATCAAAGTAATGTAAATTAAAGCAACAAGTTTATTTTTAACCCATGAAGTATCAACAGTTAATGAAAGAGCAGTGCTCGATGCTCACAAGTGTGGGTGGTGGCACAGAACACACGTTGGATGCTGCTGGGGTATAATTAGCAGAACCTTCCAGAGAGTAGCCTGGCAGTTGGCACCAAGAGCTTTAGAAATGCTCCCTTGCTTTAACCTGACAATTCTACTGCAAAGATATACATATGTCAGAAATAATCCATGATGTAAACAAAGTTTATGTACAGAATAATCATATCTAGTAGCACAAACTTGAAAAAAATACTTGTCTCTATCAACAGGGAGATTGCTTAGTTAATTGTGTAAACTTAGGTTTTCATGGACAAAATGTTCACATTGTAATATTAAGCAACAACAACAACAAAACCCAACAAAAACCCCCCAGAGCCCCCCCACACACATACAAAGTAAGACACCAAACTGAATGTCCCCCTCCCCGACAAAGCGGCGGAGGTGTTGATGGCGTGGGAAAAACAATTAGAAGGAAATATTCTGATGTGTTGAACGGCGAGCCGATTTTAATTTTCTTACTCATTTTTCATCAGTTTTCACAATAAGCATTCACATTTTAGAAATATTTTTAAACCCTTGATATAGTATTCAAAAAAAAACTATAGAGGGAAGGAATATAACTAAGAGAAAGACTTCTAGGCACCAGGTGAGCCGAGCTCACTTCCTGTCCTCCTGAACCCTCTCTGCTCTTGCTGTGTGCTTTCTTACCTCCAGTTTCTGCCACCTAGAACATGCTTTCTTCTTGGCCTGTATAACTCTGGCTATCTCTAGGCCTCAGGTAGCCACAGCTTTCTCTGCCCTGGCTGTTCCCCACCTCATTTAGCCGTCCTCAGGCCAAGCTGCTCCTGCTATGGTCTCCTGTGTTCATCTTGACACACAGTTTCATAGCCTTTAATCTTCAGTGTCAGGCAGGATTCATTGTCAGTCCTGAGATTCCATGAGGGCTAGGCACTGTCTGTCTGTCCTATGATAGGGCATAGAGTAGGACAAAAAAAAGACCTCATTAGAATTTGAAACATGATTTTTGTGGGGGAGTACTGGGGGTGGAACCCAGGGGCATTCTACCTCTGAGCTACACCCCCATCCCTATTTTTTTTTAATTTGGAAACAAAGTCTTGACAAGCTGCGGAGGACCTCAATAAGTTCCTGTGTCTGGCTTTGAACCTGTGATCCTCCTGTCTCAGCCTCCCAAGTACTGGGATTACAAGTGTGCGCCACCACACCCAGCTTGAAATATGATTTCTGGCAGTGTATTTTAATCAGGTTTATTATAAAACTCTTCTACAATGTGAGGTTTTATCTGGTGAGTGTGTCTGAAAATGTTATTTGCATATCATCTGGGTCCAGTCAATGAAATTGGGGATAATGAGTCCATACAAATCTTGTGCTAGGTGGGTGTTGTGGCACACGCTTATAATCCCAGTTCTTGGGAGGCTGATACAGGAGGATCACAGGTTCAAGGACAGCCTCAGTAAGTGGTGAGACTATCATCAACCTAGTAAGACCCTGTTTCAAAATAAAAATTAAAAGTTGGGTGTGGTGGCGCACTTGTAATACCAGTCCTTGGGAGGCTGAGACAGGAGGATCGCAGGTTCAAGGACAGCCTCAGCTACTTAGTGAGACCCTGTTTCAAAATAAAGAATAATAAAAAAAATGGGGCTGAGGGTGTAGCTCGGAGGTGGAATGCCACTGGGTTCAATCCCCAGTACCACACACACAAAAAAATTTACATTTCAAATAATAAAGTGATGTATAATGAAGATGAGTTAAGATGAGTGTTAGATGTGTAGCAGGGCTGTCAGCTTTTCAGGGAATGATCATAACTGATAGCCCCTTGCCCTGCATGTGCATGCGCGCGCGCGCACACGCACACACACACACACACACGTTCAAGAGGCCACCCCGCCCTCATGGAGAGTTTTGGTTCCCAGTCACTGCATAGACTGCACACACTGACCAGTTAAACCTTTTGGAACAAGCAGAGGAGGAGGGCTCTTTGATTTAATTTCCTTGTCTGGTTACTCAGTGAGTCTAGTAGTACCTAGATTTCCTTCAAGATTTTATTCTAAACTGTTGAATTAATTTGTTCTTCACAGAAAAAGTAACTTTTGGTTAGAGGCTGTGAAAATATTGGCCAATCAGTCTTTGTAACTATGTAATATTTTCAGTCTTTTCTGGTAAAAAATAATGCTTGGAAGAATTAAAAAAATTAGGATTTCGGA
>PVJS01027921.1:0-25856 GCA_004027185.1 Glis glis
GTGTGTGTGTGTGGTACTGGGGAAGGAACCTAGGGGTATTCTACCTCCAGCCCTATTTTATTCTTTTATTTTAAAACAGGGTTTCACTAAGTTGCAGACGGCCTCACTAAGTTGCTGAGGCTGTCCCCGAGCCTGCGATTCTCCTGTCTTAGTCTCCCAAGAACTGGGATTATAAGCATGAGCCACCACGCCCAGCATTATCCTGGTTTTTATATTGCACAGTGTACTCTTGGATTCCAAGATGTTACCACTGGGGGAAAATTGGTAAAGGATATGAAGGATCACTCTGTATTATTTATTACAAGTGCATAAGAATCTATAATGATCTTAAAATAAAAAATTCAATTAATAAAATTCCCTCCATAAAGAACATAGACCCCACACCTTCTTCAAATGCATTCTTTTATTTGAGAAGGACGATCTCAAGGCAGTGCCCTTTGGGAAAGACATTTCTCATCATCATGTACATCAAGATGAACCATTACTCTCAGCAAAGTACAAAAATACACACATCAGTGACTTCCGTACAATAAATACATAATCATGCATCCCACAATAAAAGGCACCGAAAACTGGTCACTTAGTAGTCATAAAAATTACTAGCTACATTAACAAAGCCACCCAAATTATCTGTACAAGGAAATGTAATAATATATTCCAAAGGTGAAAACACATAAAACATCTTTAAAATAGTATGCAATAAATATCTCAATTGTTGTATATATTTTAAAAATTATGCCATTGTAAACAGCATGTAAACAAACAAAACTCACGTTGTCTTATCATTATTAAAAGTAAGTAGAGCCAAAGTTATAACCTCTGCTCTGTCAGGTATATTTTACTGGCAAGTGTGCTAAGCAGTTAAAAGTTTCACTCTTTTCTGCAGCAAACAGAGCCCACTGTGTAATAAATAGACATTATCTGCAACTTTCAGATACAAGTATTTAGCTTCAAAACAGACTACCAAAATGTAGTGAATTTTTAGCTATAAATAATATGGCAAGGCTAAATTAAAACTATCTTTTGCAATGTAAGGAAAAGAAGGAACTATACTGTTAGGTTTTCAATCTGATGATAAAGAGGAGGTAAATAATTTCTGATTATCTGTATTGAAAAGTGAAATGAACAAATGGTAAAGTGTCCATCCTTCTGAGCCTCTTTCTTCTATGGACCTTTTACAAAGTCAAACAAAAAGTAGTTATTGAATTCAGAGTCTTCTTTTTCTAGGAAACATAGAAATGGTTGATACTGTACATTGATGGAAAACAGTGGCTTAAAAATATGCCCATCAAAATGTGAATATACATACAAGTAAGGGTTTTTTCCCAAACTGACAGTAAAAATAGTTTCTTCCTTCTCATAAAGGAACCCTATAACCTAACCATTAATAAATGCTCAAAGAAGTTAATGGTTTATAACTCAAATACTTTTGTTTCATCTATATATCAGAGCTTTGTAGCACACAAACACTAGAATATTTGCTCTATGTTTAGATAAGTATGCTACCTCTACTCCCCATTAAAAATAATAGGTGGAAATCAGTCCACAACACAAATGGAGCCTTTGAACTCTACCAAAAAGCACTACTTTATAACTTTTTCTTTCCTATGTGTTTACAATGAATACTTTTTATATTTTTTGGGTTGTGTGTCATTAATAGGGATACATGCTTTCCTAAAATAAATGTGAAATTTAACTCATGTTCTACAAATCTATCAGTCACCTGGATCACACGTAGCACCTGTAGTTGGGAAGCAGCATTCTACAGGATGGATGAAACACATACTAGATAAGAGATGGTCAAAATTATTTGTGGCTGATATGAAAATATAAAATTCGTAGACATAAAAATGGGATTGCTTCTTTATGATACAGAATTTTGTCAGTTTTCTTTTGGGGGCTGGGGGTAATAAGACTTCTCTGAAATAGCCCAATAGACACTTGGTTTTAAAAAAATGTCCTCCTAATTTCTTATAGAAAAATGAATGTGAAAACAAACTTGAACTCTACCAGACAGGAGCTGTGTCTTATTTACCCTGAACATCTAATTGAGTGCCAAATATAGAGCAGGTAGAAAAACGTTTATCAAATAAATGAGTGAAGGAAGAGAGCATTGCATTTGAGTAAATACATTTTGACCAGTATTTAATTGTAGAAAATATTAACTTAAAGAGTTTTCTGTGTTAACTTTTACCATTACTTGGGAACAAATAATGATCACAAAAGAAAAACAGGCCCATAGGTAATGGTTTTAGTCTTTACCTCTTTCTATAAGAGGTAATGACAGTCACTAACAAACCTTCTTATGTTTACATTACAATAATCATGAACTATAAATGATCTGAGATCACACAAATCTCCCTGGCTGAATATTATTAAAGAATTTCACCTTTATTATTTTTATTCTTTCTCAAATCTCATTATTGTGCATAGGTAATCCATGCATGTGTTCATGAATATTATATACACTGAATATCTATAATCTAAAAAGATAATCTTTGGGGCATATTTATGAATTACAAACAAGAATTTGGCAGTTATGTGAAAAATCATAAGCCTCATTTTTAGAAACAAGAATTCAGATTTGGTAAATATTTCTGATGTATAACTAACAAATGACCACCCTTCATAAAACAATTGTTCTTGTCAGTTTATCTTCTGTTTGTTGGTCCAGAAAGCATGCATGCCCAAGAATGCACACTCTACTTGTGGATTTTCAGGGAGTTCTAAACTATTACTTGTGAAAGTATAAAAATATAGAGGTTTGGGTTTTATATTATTAGACCAGTATGTGCTTGCTAGACACTGGGACTACAAAGATAGAGAAATTCAGTGGGAGAGGCAGGTATGTTTGTGTGGATAATTGAAATGTGATGTTAACATAAACACTTTCAAAATACTTTGGGGTATGGATGAAATACCTGCCTGGGGGCATCAGATAGATCATGGAAAGTTAAGTCTGAACTGAGTCTTGAGTGAGTTGATCTATGGCATGTGATTATGCCAAAGCTCTAAGTCGTGAATAGCTCCTAATTCCAGAATTATAAAAGGTCAATAGAAGGGGGGGTGAAGAAGCTAAAAGGTAGGAAGAGTCAAGGTCATAAGAGATTTTTATCAATACTGCTAAAAAGTTAGGTTGCTGTAAAGAAAGGGGTGCTTATTTAAGAACTTTTAGCAGAGATGACAAAGCAAATTTGTCTCTCCTACTCTGGTGGGAGAGAATTAAAGTAGAAAAATTGGTTGCTGAAACATTATGGCAAAAGCACAGGAAAGAAAAAAGGATGAAGGTTTGTACTGATGAAGGCCTGAACAAAATCTATGGAAATATTACTTTACTGCAACTAATTAGAAATAAAACAAAATGCCAATTCAACCTTTAAAATGGTCAAAAATGAAATATACAACTACCCAACTACTGAAAAAATATATATATAATGCTCTTACTTGCACAATCCAAAACCAAGATTAGGATTAAGCCTTTGTTTTGTCCCATATTTTAGCTTATGAGTTTCTTGGCAGAAGAACATAATTTACATAATGTTTCCATTAAAACTGTGTCATCTTTCAAATTCTGTTTGAAAGTTTTTCAAGAAGGAAGAAAGGAAACAAAAGAACTGTTCAAGTTTGTAGCTGCCATCCTCATCATTATGTAGAATAAAACACTGCTGCACAACTGAACTCTATAAACAGGGCAGGTTATAAATTATAATTAATTCAAATTATACTAAGGTCATCTGTATATCAGGTCACTGTAGGAAGCAAATTCCCAGGAAAACAATTTCTTCCAGTCACCATGCCAAATCACACTGGAATAATCATTTAGAGATCTGTCATCATAAAAATTAAGTTGTATATCATTAAGAGAGAACAAAATAGTATGCTGATGAATTGAAATTTAGTATTTTCTTTAATGTCATACAGCTTATACTCTCTTATAATTCCGACACTTTGCTGGGGAGGGGGATGCCACAGGAGCTCCAAGTTACCCTGTTGTGCTGCAATAAATGTAGGATTTAGCAAAGAAAACCTCAAGTCAAGAATCTGATAGTGATTGAATTAAAGTGTCATGCAAAAATAAAGTCACCATTCACTTATCCTCCTATATAACTAATTTAATGAGTTTAACTAGGTTATTCTAATTTCCAATTTATTTTTCTTAATTGTGCCCAGATTTTCATTATGGCAATAATGAAGACAATCTATGGGTTAATGTCTCTATGTGAAGTTTTGGAGGTGTGCTGCAGGAGACACTATTCCACAGTCAGGGAACGTAGTCAATGATCCATGCTCTGAATCAAAGATGCCATTCACAATGGGCTCAGTACTGAGAAAGTGATATTGCAGGGAAAAACAAAGTAAGGAGTCCTGTACACTATTTTAAAACAAACAAACAAACCCCACTGGTTTTAAAGAGATATTTTTCTCTTTGGGGAATTAATCTAAAGGTATAAAGACTTTAATATAAAAATAATTATATTCACCTTTTATAAAATAGCTCTTTGGGGTGAGTGTAGAAAGAATCAAATTACTCAAAAATTTTGAAGATTTTAGAAGTGAATTTTTAGCCTACCCTAAAATGAATAATATGAACCTGTTCTATACAGATGAAAATACCCATGACCTAATCTGGTACAGAGGGCACAAATTTATCTTCATTTTCACTTTTATTTTTAATTCTTTTGCAGTTCTGGGAATGGAACCTGGGGCTTCACACATGCTAGGCAAGTGCTCTACCAGTAAGTGCTCTACAACTGAGCTCCATCCCCAGCTCTTCGCTTTCACTGTTAAATGGAACAACATCAAGGGCTATCAGTTTGGACTTTTAATTTTCATGTTATATCTTGCTTTTCTTTATATATAAAATGACAACGAGAAAGAAATGGTAAATTTCATAGAGAACTTCAGAATTTCAGAAAGAACGTGCATAGTTCTTTTAATAATAGAAAATTACCAAGCACTTACACTTGATAATATTGTGTGGCATTTCTAATTAGGAAAACGAAGGCACCAAAACATACACCTTATAGAAAGGACACAATGAGCCAGTGCTGAAGTCAGCTGTGGAATTCAATAATTCCCAATCATATTTCCATCTCCAGAATTATAGAATCCAAAACTTTATAACTACTATAAATTTAAATAATTTTTTGCTGTTTCAAATGAAAGGAAAATCCATCATTGCTAACGAATTTCAAGGCTTAACCAGTTCATGAAAATCTCTTCAGTCTGCATGGTGTGGTCTGATTCACATTTGCCAGCGTTCTTTTATTAGGAAGCAGCTAAGCCCTCTGACTAGTTCTCCCTAAATCCATCACTAAATGCAGAAAGCACAGACATCTGCCCTGTGTAATATACACTTGTGTGGACTGTATCAAATGTCTTCAATGATTAGGTCATCTGAACTACCTCCTTAACTGACTTCTAAATTTCGGTGGTAAAACAGGCTCCCTGAATTCACGAGTTATTTTGATAAGATCTATATACAGCCCAGTGGGACACTTTTCACTTTGTGGCATTATGCCCACCACACCACATATCTCACATGTGCTTTGTGTTTCTATAACATAAGGAAAAGATATTCATGTTCAAACTATTTGCTCCCAAGTCTTCGCCAAATTACCAACACAAGTTCCTTTTTTTCTCTAATTTCTGTTTCTCACATTTTCATTTTTCCCACCTCAATAACTGCTTGTGCAACTGTAAGATTAATATAAAACTCTGTGTCCTTAAAAGTTATAGTAAACTAATAATCTCCTAATACAAATTCTAAATAGTTCACAATTCATCTAGTATTTCTACTATACAATAGAATAAAACAGTTGAACTTAGAGAATTGCTAAAGTGATTTCTTTGGTATACGTTACTGCTTCACATTGTCAGAAGAGTTTTCGTTTCTTCCTTGAAAAGAGGTTATTTAATTCTGTGTGGTACATTGTGCTATTATGTTTTAAATTTTTGTAATTTTAAAAAGTTGAATTGAGGACACATTTAAATAGAAATAATTCAAAATTCAATTAAAGTCTCATTGACTTAACTTGACAGAAACAAATAAACCACTATTCATGTGATTACTATTTGTAAAGTAGCCCAGAGTCCAATGCAAATGTTAAAAATATAAACCTTGGAAGCTAGACCTAGCTGCTAGAGGTATAAGATTCTTCAGGGGATTCAAGATTCTCAATGTTCACTTAAATATTATAGTGGTAGTATAATCACTGAGACCTCTCTTATAACAAATACTAAAAAATTATTACAGGAAAAAAGTTAGAAATTGAGAACATATTATATATTGGCAGAATAGAGAACAATGGATCCCTTGGCTAAATTAAATTCTTAATATTGGCGATTTCCTTTGGCATTATGCCTTTTTAATATTTATTTTAGATATGAAAACCATTTTAAACAAAGTTCCTATAACCATTCAGTTTCCTATGATAATAAAAAATAATTACTTTTTTTTTTACAAAGAAAAAAACCTGGGCATCTGTTTGACAGAAAGGAGTACTTCAAGTATATAAGTAAATCATTAACAGAGCTCTTACATTCTAGGCAACAGCAGTAAAAGGAAAAGAGTTAGCATATGCATTTTGTATAAAGATTAAATTTCACAACATAATAAATAAATGCACTGATTTATACAACTTGTGGAAACTTCCCAATGGTTATAAGTAATACTGCCCATGACTGACTTTGCTGATGCCAGCACTGCCTCACATAGAGAAATTTGAAGGTAAAAGTCTTTGCCCCTAAAGTCACAAAATATACAGAGCTTTTATATTTGTTTGTTATTAAATATTTTGTTTGCCAAAAGTCCTGCAAACTAAAATACATCCTGGAAGTTTTAATAACCAGCATGATAATTATTTTGGTATAGAAATATAAGAAACATTTTAATATGAAAATTAATAATACCATTAAAAGACAAAACCTGTTGTGTAAACAGACATGTTAACACAAAAGTGAGACTTTTATCTGAAGAAGGAAAAAATTCAATACAACTTGCAGATTTGAAAATAATTATATTTTCCCAGCTCTAGATAAATATATTACTCCAATTTACTAGTCATCTTCAATATACAAATATAACTCACAGAACTGGGAATGTTATAATACCAAAATCTTTCACAGCACTAGTTACCAGTTACCAGAACTGTAAGCAATCTTTATCTACATATTAGCTTAACAGTATAGAAATAGATATGGCTAAGCCGTGTGAAACAATAGTGCAATCAAACATTAAGGGCCACAAGATATATTCTTTTTCCTTTTTTAGCTTGTATATCGAACTGCCTTACACTATTTTAATAGCATTACTGAATATGAAACTCCTTTATTTTAATACATTTTAAAAGTTCCATTAGGTTTGGTTAATTTACTCTTGAAATACAGTTACTACGAAATATCCACACTATTTATAAATTCCTATACAATGAATAACTTGTAGATAAAATGAAAATTCCATATGGAGTTTTTAAAAGTTTGGAGTAGTGGCTTGGTTTTTCTTTTTCCAACGAAAACTTGGAAGTGCGTAAAAAATTAGGAGATAGTATATAAATAAGGGAAATAGAATATCTTAGTTACATAAAGAGAATTGCTCACTATACTACATAATATGGAATTTATCTTAAACATTGTTACTGAGTTAATGCAGTCAGTTATTCTGTTAAACTTCTTTTCCTGAAAATAACAGAAAGAGTTATACAAATAGGTACAGTCCAGCTGTCTTTGATCTTTGTTCTCTATAATAATAAACCTCTATAGTTTTTTCTTCTAACATAAATGTCTCTAAAGAAAACTTGAAAAACATAAGAAAACTATAATAAAGATAAGAAAAAAATAATCCTTTGCTAATTATAGAAACCAATAATCATCACCTTTTAAAAATTTTGGTTGCTTTTTAGGAAGGCATCTCTGTGTCACTGATGTGGCACAGAGATTGTTATACAAAAGTCAACAGGGAAATGTCACAGTAGGGAAAAACAAAATGCAGGCCGCACTGCACTTGGGTGGGGCAGTCAGAGGGGGGAAGCCAGGTAGCCATGCTGCGGGAAGCACTAGGGAAGGCTATTCCATTAGCCATCAGTTCCTGTTTGAGGAATTTTCACTTCTCACTGTCTCCTTTCTGTGCTGGGGAGACCCTGGTGTTTTAAAACTTCCACTTGTATGATTCAACTCTAAAAATCCAAAGTCTATGTGACTTCATCTGGAAAAGTAGTTCATTTTGGTGGAGGTAGTGGGTCCAGGAGAGAACCTAGATATCTATGTGGAAAGATGTATTGTTTTTACAGCTTAAGTAAAGAATTCATATCCCTTTGAACATGAAAGTGCACTATGTTAGCTCAGTTGGAGAGAGTAAACTATTTACTTTAGAAGTGATGTATAGAGGGAACCCTAAAATTATCTAAGTCATAGCTTTATGAAAATTTCCTTCTTTGATTATTGTGAAAATAACCCAGGAAGTCTAAAATACTGCCATCTGTAGTCATAAAAATTAGCTAAAAAAATTCGGTAGGCAGTTATGTTTCGGTAAATTATAACAAAGTGTAAAAATTATTAAGTGAAGGATTCCTGACGATAAGTAATTGGGAAAGATCTTATTATAGAATTAAATAATTTGCATTTGGGGGGGTCAAGAATATGATATATTATTTTTAGATACTATTTTAAGGAATTATTAACCATGTGAAATTCAAGATAAATTAGATTAAGAAAAACAGATCCAAATCTAGTAAAACATGCCTACTTCGAGGGCTCAAATGACACATTCACTTTACTTGTAGTCATTTTTATCTTTTTTGTTTTTGTATGCCTAATGATTCATTTAATGAGTGTGCTGCAATGTGTCCTCAAGCATGAACTATGGCAACAGATCATCTAATGATAAGAGAAAATGAAAATGTGCAAGCTGTAGGAGGCTGACTGGTCTTTACTTATCTCAGTACATATTCTTCTGAAAAGTCCCCTGTGACTTAAGTCATGAACAAATGAACATGCCACAAGAAACAACAAACTGAGGAAATGTGGATTGTTTGTGGCTTGCAGTTGAGTGGGGCCAGAGAGAGGTCAGCTGTGTTGGTTGGCCAATCTCCCAGGCTCCACCTTAGCTACCAAAATTAAACCACTGGGTAGATAGGGACCATCTACAACCAAAATTAAGAATAAGGACTAAGAAGAAAACTCTGCTAGGGTGATGAATGAGTTTCAGTTCATTTCTAGGATTGGCTGGAGAATGGATAGAACAGTGGGGTGAGGGACCTTTTGGAGACCCTAACATGTAGGAGGCATAAAAAGGATCTTGGCCAATGCTTGTCACCTGAGGAATCTTGTTAAAAGGAAGATTTTTACTTAGCAGGTCTGGAGTGAGCAATTCTGTAAGCTCCTGGGTGATACTGCTGCTGGCTCATGGACCACAGTTTGAGGAGCAATGATCTAAACCTGTGCTGTCCAATAGAACATTTATATGATGGAATTGTTCTACATCTGTACTGTCCTCTGTTATCACTGAGCACTCGAAATGTGGCTAGTGCAGTTGAGAAATGGAATTTCTAGTTAAATTTAAAAATAGCCACATGTGGCTAATGGCCACGATACTGGACAGCATAAATCTAGACATTCACCCGTCACCTCTTCTCAGCCAGAGCAATATATTATCACATTCCCCAAAGATCCAACCCATCAGTTCATTTAAATCAGCTAGCAAGTGTCTTTTCATAAAATGCAAAACTTAAAATTAGTTAATGATCTTTTTCCTAATACCTAGAAGGTGTTAGGAAAGGTAGAGAGAGATAAAAGCAGGTGTTAGGAAAGGTAGATAATAGAGGTCATTTTGTCAGGCGGCGATTGATAGGGAAAGGACAGTTAAAAGGCAGTGAAAACCTGAGCAGCCATCACTGTATCAGGCATATGGGAAATGGAAAGCCAGGAAGTAGGAAGAAACTCAGAAAAGGAGGTGGAGAGACCCTGAAGGGAAATACTGAGCGCTCTAGAATTTCACTGAGGCTTCGCCCTGTCCCCTTCCTTCTTGAAAAGCAAGTTTTTCTCAGGAAACTGAGAGTGAAAGGAAATAGATTTGGGCTATGATTCTCCCACCTACACCCTTATCATCCAGGAGTGGGAGAGCCTCTGAGGAGGAGAGGCGGTAATTACAGCTGCCATCAGGTGCACAGGGAGCCTCTGCCTCAGCCTCAGCTCGCGCGTGGATCTAAGCACAGAGGCCTCTTCTGCACTCCCAGCCCCGGGAGAAGCAACTCCTACCTTATGTTTTTAAACCCCATCTAGGCCACGAGGATGGCTTCTCTGTGACACTGAGAGGGGTTTAAGGTGGCTCGAGGGCACCATGCTGGCAACAGTGGTCAGCCAAGTCATTTGAATCCTGCACTGACATCTGCAGACAAAGCTTACAGGAAAAACTGCTCCCATTTAACAAACAATATATCCAAATTGTCATTTTAAGTGGTTTCTCTCATCCAAAAGCCACTTGCAGGAAAATTCTATCTAATTAAGGATTCCAGTAATGGAGATTTTCAAGAATCTATAAAAGATGTTACCTAAGTGAAAAGATCATCTAACAACAAGAAAAAAAATTTCAGTATTTACAACATACTCAAATTCAGAGCACATATAGCTTGAGAATCTTTTCTGTTGGCAAAGGAGTATTTTTGGGGGTGAAAACCGAATTTTATATTAATACATTCTTTATACTAGAGTGCCCCCTCTCCCTCTCCCCTCCCTGCCTTTCTTAAGAGCTGCAGAAGAATCTGTGGTCTCAGGAGAGTTCTGGGAATCTGGTACCTATTTTGGTTTCACAGGGAAGTGCTTAGAGCAGGGACACCAAGAAGGGTGGGGACTACACAAGGAAGTAAAGAACACCTCTGACTTCACAGGTGTGGACAAAATGAAAATATAATTATTACTCTTTTAAACTACTTGATATAAATTCCCTTTGGAAAATTTCCATTTGTCCACACCTTAGGTAAAATACATAGTCAGACACAGGAACCCATCAGGTGTGTGTGTGTTTGCTAATTTATTCGCAGGGCTGGTGATCAAACCCAGGGTCTTGCACATGCTAGGCAAATGCTCTACCATTGAGCTACATTCCCAGCCCTTGTTTACTTTTAAGATATCCAAATTTTGTGATTTTACTAGTAGCTAAATACCAAAGTTGTAAATAAAAATAAATTGTTCCTTTGAGGTAATTAAATTATATGACTGACAATAGTTCATTTTAATGCTTTTCTATCAATATTTCTCTCTAAACATTGGGCAATGACTGTTCAGAAAATATCAATGATCCTATATCTCAAGATGATATGTGCATGTGTATACATATAGATGTCTATGTATATGTATGGGTATATACACATATGCGTATATGTATACATGTGTGTATGTATATCTATTGAGCACCTACCAGGTTACTTTATGAAAACTGTCACCACTGGGTCAATTCCCTGTTTATTTCTCTTCTTTAGAATATTTAAAAATATTATAATTAATTTTTTGGCATAGAGTGGCTAAAGAAAGCTTATTTAAGGATATTTTTGTGACTTCTTGATATGTATGCCTGTGGCTTTCCAAGATTTGATATTGTAATGTTGACTTTTAATGAAAAACACTTATATTTAATGGTTTAGAAAAAGGAAAATATTATCTACCTAAAAGGATATAAGAATTATGTGATAATAATAATATAAAGCCCTTAAGAAAAAAATTAAATTTCTTCTGTTGGGAAGTTCGTGTCAGAAGTCACTGTAGCTAGTAGGTGAGTCTGGGTGACCAATCAGTACACAAATATCAGTTGAGACCTTGGAGAATTCCTAGATGTCAACAGTCTGTTATAAATTCAAACAAAATATTAGATGATTATTAAATTGAAGCAAAAAAACAGGAACAAAATGTGGGAATTTGGGTTTGGAAAGTTGTCATGGTTTTGTTAGGCAATGGAGCATGTAAAAGTATAAAAATATCCAAAGAATTTTCTTAATGTGCACACCTACGGTTTATGTATGATAGGTTGAAATAAAATTGGCTTGCATAACATGTATATCATTTGATGATTATGGCACAGACACATGTTCACAAAGTCTTAGGTATAGAATATTTATACAAAATTCCACATTAAAGAATGGAAAAGTGCAGTGCCCTTAGCCAACAAAAAGGTACTTGGGTAGTAATAAATTAAATTCCATTAAAAATGACATTAATATTAAAGTGTTACAATATTAGATATGACATGCAAGGAAAAGAAAGACAATTCAGGTAGGAACACCATGCATTAAGATTTGCATCATTCATAGTACTTGATGGGTTGGTTTAGCCATACTTCTCTGACCAGTGACTGCTGGGAACCTGAGGTGATACCAGTCTAACATTCAAAACACAACATAATTTATACCTTAGTCTTCTAACCAATGATTGTAAGGAAGAAGTCAATGCCTCCAATACTGAAACCTAACAAGTTTTAGCCACATACTGTTATGAGGTTAGACAGTAAGAACCTTCTATCAGACCAGATCTAAGATGGAAAGATTAGCAATTCCACCTTTTAGACAATGCAATCATCTCAGAATCCTCCTACTTTTTTTTTAACTGTTGTGAGTGTATTTGAACATGCCAGGTTTGCACAATAAGAAAATGGCTTCGTGGAATGTATTTTTTGGCACAAAAATATTTTCTAATACCTCAAATCAAAATTTTTACCCACAGCAAAATATCAAGCCATAGAGGTGCTCCACTGGTGCTTACTTATCTATGCAGAAAACTACAAGAACAGCCAATTGTTCCCAAGAACTGTGTATTAAGTAGCAATTACTTCTCTTCCAAGGAATAGCACCAATATTACACCTCAGACTGGGGAGTGCTCCTTCCAAGCTCCTTAATTCCCTGGAGAATTCGCTTCATATGGCCCACTTTCGGTATCCCCAGGTCCTAAAAAAAAAAAAAAAAAAAAAAAAGAAAAGGAAAGGAAAAAAAAGAGCAAAAGTAGAAAGGAAGAAGGAAGATAAAGAAGTTTATTAATAATAGAAAACTGGGGATTCAGATTCAATTTTTAACCAACAAGTAATACAGTTAGCATTTAGGTCATCTATTTTAGTTTATATTCAATGATTTAGGAAATGATAGCTAGAAAAATAAGTTACTACAACAAAAATAACCTGACATTGAAAAACTGCCAACTGGTTAAAAAAAACCTATATTAACTCCTCTTAATTGCAGTATTTTTATAAATTACATTCAGAGGGGCAGTTCTTCAAGAGTCAAAACTAGTATTTCTTTTTTTCTTTTCTTTCATTTTTTTAATAGGTCCTTTTGGGATAGCTGGAGAAAATGATATCAGAGCATCTACAATCAGTCTTAAGACAACTGTACATTTCTTGTGCTAAAGTTTTTAGTTTATTTGTTGTTGTTACTCTTTTGAGACAGGGTCTCTCTATGTTGCCCAGGCTGGTCTTAAACTCCAGAGCTCAAGTGATGCTCCTGCCTCAGTGTCCCAAGAGCTGGAATTACAGGTGTGCACCAATGCACCCAGCTCCTTTGCTAAAATATTAAACTTTAAAGTGAAGCCTAGTCCTAGAGGAAGACATCAGTGCCTGTTACCTAAATTTGAAATGTAAATGATTTGCAGTTGGATTAGGAGTCTTTGGTTTGAGTGGAATATCTAATTTAAATATTCTTTGTACATATATGTAAAAAATTACTTAAACAGAGTTATCTGTTGGTTGATGCTTTCCCTCAAAACAATATTGGTTCTATACCCTCCAGATTATTCCTTTCCTTTCTTTAAGAACTACCTTTCTGTAAGTGCCAAGGATTCGCTATTCATCTTGCAGATATGGATGACTACTGCTACATGTGCATGGCAGGCACTTGGAAAATACTTGTTGCAGGAATGAATGAAACTCATTCTAGAGAGCCATAGCACCCACTATCTGCAAAACTATGAGAAAGAGTTTAGACATCTAAACCCGTCAGTTTCTTTAAGTGTAATGCATAATCAGTTTGCTAATGTGTGAGGCCAAAAGACCTCTTCAAAAAATAGTGTGAAATATTTGAAAATTCATAAAACAATGACTTACAAAGCAACCTAAAAAACCAAAACAAAACCCCAAAAAACAGGGTTATAGGACACCAGATTACTTGTCAGAAAAGATAAAGATTCCAAATATCCATTGTCATGGTTAGATATAGCGCACCCCTTGAAGAGCTCATGTATTAAGCTCAGGGTTGACATGAAATAAATTTATCTGGGTGATGGCCAGGACTGGTAGGGTGTGGCTGGAGAAGGTGGATTCCTGGGGGTGTGGCCTTGGGGATAGTGCTAGTATCTTGAGTCCCCTTGTTTGCTTGCTCTTTCTTGCTTCCGGCCTCCACAATATGAAGACCTGAAAAGCCCTTGTGCCCTCCCTCCACTTCCTGCCACCATGCCCTGAGATCCTTGGTCCCCAGCATCATGTAGACTGAACCACAAAATCTCCAAGGAAACCATGAGCAAATAAATCTTCCTTCTTCCAAGTTGTATGGTCAGTTCTTGGATTATAGCAGTGAGAATGCTAATTGAGACATCCATCCTGTTTTGTAACTTAGAGCATTATCTTTAAGCTTTTAAATAAAATAGACCAACTAGTTTAAGTCACATACAAGGAATAGCACCAATCACACACTCTCTCTCCCTTTTGTTTTATGAGCTCTTTGAGTTTTCCTGCAACAATGCTGTATCCTTCTGGAAAACATTCTTTCTAACGCCAGTGCTATTCTCAAGCTTGAGAAAATTCCAGGCTAACTTTTTTTAATCATATTTAACTGACCTAGAAAAATATTTTCTCATATGACACCACCAGTGCATCCAAAATTAGTCCTAAGGTGACTATACATTTCCTGGGTATGTGATAAATATCAGACTTAAGAACAAGGCCAAATCCTAGAGTAAGATACCAATGCCTATTATCTAAATTTAGCAAGTAAATACATTTACAGTGACATGTAGATCCTTTTATTTGAGTAGAATACATAGGTATTCTTTATAATTTGTGATATCATAGGTATCTGCTTATAAAACATATTTAAGTATTAAATATTATATTTAACATCATATGTACACTGTATTCTCCAGAATAAAAATTTCCTTGGAGGAAGTAGACCCTACTCATAATTATTTTCTTGGTATGCTGAGATCAATGTTTTCTATAATAAAATATTATAGAAAAACATTAACTTTTTAGCTATATTTTCTTTAGTTTGAGTTCAGTAATTTCATGTTGTATAGGGGCTAGGCTATAATAAAGTTATGCTGTGACATTAGCAATAGCTTTCTTTCTTTTTATCATATATCACTTACTTTTATCACATATTACTATGATATTTATTTTTATCATATTCTTTTCTACTGGTCTTTCTATTCTTTGGACGAATACACCTAATTTTGCCAAAGCATGCTTTGTAGATATTCAGTTATCCTTCTACACCTATATGCAACTTTCCAAATAGAAAAATAAATAAAACAAACCTCTCAACTATGTCTTTGCCATTTTCTCTGGTGTCCCTCACTTTTTCCTACTCAGTCATAGAAGAGGAACTATTACAGTAGTTTGTTTCTTCATCTGCCAAAGCACATTGGAAATGTTTTCCCCTTCCCAGCTTCATTCATTCATTCATTCATTCATTCATTCATTGTGGTGCGGGGAATCAAACCCAGGGCCTTATGCATGCTAGGCAAGCACTCTGCCACTGAGCAACATTGCCAATCCCCTATGTAACTTTAGGCAGTCAAAAGAGGGTGTGTTTAAGGTGAGAAAACATTTAGTATTTTTAAGCAAGGCCAAGGTGGATGGGGTATAACCCAGTGAGGGCCCAGAGATTCCACAGGAGGTTGAATAAGTACACAGAACCTCACAGGCTGCCCTAACCATGTGGGTCTTTATTCTGGTAGAAATGGGAAGTCAATGAAAGGTTTTAAGCAGAAAAGTGACGTGTCTGATTGATGATGTTAAAATATCACTGCGGTTGCAATGTGGATAATGGACTGGAGAGACAGAGGAGCCATAGTTAGAAAGCTATCAACCTTCTACAAGCAAGGCGTGATACCTAATGTGGAGGAGGATTGTGGAAAGGAGATTGGGGCAATGAATGGAGACTAGAACCAACATGACTTGGTGGGAGGCTTGTGGGTTGGGGACATGGATAAGGAAGAGAAAGGAGTTAAATGGGGCTCAGGTTCTCTGCCTCCCACACCGAGAGGGACAGAGGCATGGTTTATTACTGAGCACTGGAGAAGGGGCAGAACAGGAGCGGGATAGATCAAGGGTCTGGTTCGGACATGTTCAGATTATATCCCTGATATCCAAGTATAAAGTAGACAGTTGGTGATGCAATCCTGAAGTTCACAAACAAGGTCAGGCAGGGCTGGAGAGAGAACTTGTAAGCCACTGACACATTCACAAGTAGTATATGAAGCAGTGAGTTTGGATGTGGTGACCCAGGGTATAGATACTCCTTTCCCAATAGCTAGAGGCTGTTCTGAAGAATCTGCTCTTTCTGACAGCCACCATCACAGAAAGAAAAGGACAACTACTCTCTAGCTTCATGGTTTGTGCTGTAGAAACCTCTTTCTGTAAAACTGTCCTTTCCTCACCTCACACCCACCTTTAGAACCAAAAGACTTCAAAAGGACAGTGTGAATACAGATGTCTTCTTTTTAAAAGAAAAGTTTTAAGGGAGGGGATGTAATTTGCATTAAAAATAAAAACTAAGTAGAACAATAACAACCAAAAAAAAAACCCCACAAAAAGCTACAGAGAAAGTTTACTAAAAGA
This sequence comes from Glis glis, assembly GCA_004027185.1. Lineage (NCBI taxonomy): Eukaryota > Metazoa > Chordata > Mammalia > Rodentia > Gliridae > Glis > Glis glis. The sequence goes on from PVJS01027921.1 coordinate 16,812, forward strand.
ATTCTTAACCATCTCCTTTCTACTCTTATTTTATCTTTTCCTTGACCAATTCCTATCACCCTGTTTTCCTAAATGTATGTATCAGCTTTGTTTTGTCAGTCTGCAAATATCTGCTTTGTTCAGTGTGTGTGTATATCTGTTTATATGTTTGTATGTATTTGTATAACATATATACATGTGCATATTTACATAACACACATATAAATATATTTATGTATTTTTTTATATACACACGCAGTGTTTTCTTAGGATGTATTCTTATTCAAGGCCAATGAGATGCAAACCTCTAGAGGACAGATACCACTTAGAGAAACTGGCATAACACATTAATGTATTGAGTAGCTAATCAAAAAATGTAATCTACCAAGGATTACAAAAGAGGCTATACAACTATGTTGGATATAAAGATCCCCTACATTTATTTATTTTAATGTGTGTATGTGCACTCATTTCAAGGTTTGAAGTCAATCTTTGCTTTATGAACTCTTCACACTGTATATTTTGCTCTGTTCCAGAGTTAGGATTCTCCATCAAGATAATTATCTATTATGTTGTTATTATTCCAGCTAAAGATGTTTAGATATAAAGTGTTCCCCTTTTGATGTGCTAACCTACTGTATGACTACTCAGTAAAAATCTACACATTGTTTTATTTATTTTGTGGGTGGGGGGGTACTGGGGATTTAACCCAGGTACGTTCCACCTCTGAGCTACATCCCCAGCCCTATATTATTTTTTATTTTGAAACAGGGTCTCACTAAGTTACAGAGGGCCTCACTAAGTTGCTAAGTCCTACCCCGAACCTGCGATCCTCCTGTCTCAGCCTCCCAAGTTCTGGGATTACAGGCATGTGCCACCACACCCATACTTTATACAACCCATTATTTGCTCAAAGACTTCTGCGATCGTACATACATGAAGGTACAACAGTTCATGAGTATGTTGGGGATTCACTGTCAGAATTCTAGGCATCGGAGAACTTGGTTTACAGGAAAGGGATTGCTCTGACAATGTTACTTATTGTAGTTTAAAAATGGCAGTGTGTGGTCAAAAAACACAACATGATGAAATTCTACTCCTAACCTTTAGGCAGAATAGGGTACTTTGTCTGTTTCTACTGTTGAGTCTCTACCCAAAGAATAAAATGAATTGCTGCAGATCATCAATGATTTTCCTTCTGATGTATAAATGGCAAATAGGTTCTGAGCTGCTGCTTTCTAGCAAAAGCTAGATATAATTTCTGCTTCATTTACGAAAGAAAGTAATAAGTTTCTTTTTGAGAATAACAGAATGTTAAGAGTGTCATGGAAAAAAATTGAATTCATTGATGTAGTTGTTCATGTGACCTATGAAAGGCCCATTTAGAAACACAACAAAATCCAAGGAATCTAAGTAGCCATTGCTGTAAGTCTTTCATAGAGTTCTATATAATAGAAAGGCTTTGTTATTGGTATTTTAAATGAATTTTTAGTTGTTAACCTTGTATTTGTTTAGTCTTTTCCATCAATTACCTTTTCCATGCTGATCCAATACATGGATGATGGGAACATGACCCATTTGGAAATATTAGCACAGGAACATTCACACCAACGGATGCAGAGAAAAATTACTAAGTTCATGCTGCACATTAGCTATAGTAGTTAGATAATGATTTTGACAGGAAAATATTGCTGACATTCTTGTTTAGAAAGCACACAAGAAACTCAGACCACAGGACAGTGGATGTTAGATTATTGCACATTTGCATAACACAAGCCAAGCGGAAAGCACATAACTCAAGAGGCACAGGGGAGAGGATTCTGTTTTGCAAGAAATTTTTCAAGAGCAGAAGGGTAGCACAAAGGAAATACCTTAAGATCTCGCCTTTCCAGATGCAAAAGTTCAGCCCCTCTGATGTCATGACGGATGAAGATTTCTTTGTACTCTCCCAAATTGAGCAGATCCAGCCAAGCAGCAACTTCCTCAGTGCCCCATTTCTGAACTACCAAAGTTAAGAGCAAAACCCCCTTAATTTCTACATGCTCAAGGCATTACAAAGCAAAGGTTGGCCAAAGGAGATGCAAAACAGAGTGCAGCAGCAGTGCTAGCAAAGGAAAGGTCAAAGGGTGTTGTTTCAACAAAACTACAGTTCCATTTTTTCCCATGCAGGTCACAGACTATCAATCAGCACAAGTATCTGACTATACAAAGACATTTGCGACCGTGCACCCATGCCTTTCTTTATCTTTTGTTCAATTTCCTCATTAAAACTACCCAGACTACACAATATACATAAAACATGTATTTTGCATCATTAGGATCAGTGGTGCAAAGCCTGAATAAAAGTTCAGGTGATTTTCTTAAGACAGTGGATGAAATGGTTCTAGTCAGAAATGAGCTACAAATGCTAATTAGAATTTAAAATCTGATATGAGGTACTCAATTTTATGCACTTTCCAGCTCAAGGTCTTGCTGATTTCAAGTGTTTCCTTTACTGATTCTACAGCTATTGATAATCACAGCAATAAATGTGCTGTTAAATCAATTTAATGTCATTTAAAAACTCTGTCAGTAGTGCTTTCTAAGATTAATTGGATTATTATTTTAGTATGTCTAATAATGTTCTTATACATTTATTCAGCATTGATTAGCTTAATAAAAGCCTACTTATTTGCTCTATTTGGTTTTTAAATGCCCTTCAATAGCTACTCCATAAATACTATAAATGATATTTCATATCACTCAAAAATGAGATAACTAACCAAGAATTTAAAATTCTTATTATCTCAGGATTTATAAAATGATCTGATTGTGAGAGGCAACAATTATACACAAAACTTGAAGGTATTTCAGCATTGATATAGCAGTAAACTTAATCTTTAAGGAAAGGTGGAAAGGGAGCTAGAAAAATAGCAGCATAGAGAGGGTTTAATCTTTGCTTGAGAAGGCAAGTATCACAGCAGATAGCCATTAGCACGGGGTTGAAATGCTGTCCTTAAAACAGGAGAAAGAGAAGATATAATTTTAGCAGGAAAATATATTTAGCAAATTTAGGAGTAAACGAAAGTGTCTATGTTCCATTTTTCAAAGTGATCTTGATTTTGAACTTTGAAGAAGAAAAACAAGTTACACACTGAAACTTTGACTTGCTATTGAGAAAGATAAAGACCCATCTGAACAGACACAAGGACATCCACCAAACAAAGTAGAAGCAAATTAACAGCCACTTCATTTTCTTCTGGCCTTTATAACTGCACATTCCTACTGGCACTTTGATACATTCTATGTATTTTTAATGAAAAATTCACTATATTAACAATTTTGAAGTGTACAATTCAATGATATTTAGTACATCCATAATGTTGGGCAACTCTTGCTCCTGTCTAGCTCCAGAACATTTTAATCACCTCAGTGATATCACCTCAATGAGCTACTTTTCCCATCGTGTGGACCACCTACCAGGCTGTGAACTTGTCTTCTGTTTTTGAACCTTTTCCTTTTTAAACTTTGGCACTATACGAAATACTGTGCTTCTGTTGTTTCTTTTGGTGCAATCCATAGGTGGCTCCTGTTCAAATCGAGCAAACAAGAATGGTTTTAGGATTATTAGTGAAAACCTACTCTGTTAATAGAGATAATATAGGAGTAGTTTATAAGCACTAAACTTTGTAGAACAGTGGTGACTTCTTCACAAAAGTTAATGGCATAATGTTTTACTAAAAAGGTACTGATTCCCATAAAATGCCTGTGTTTACAACAATGCCTTTTCTCCCTTGTTAAGAATAGTACATTTAAAAGTAGTATTTGAAATTTGTTTTCCCCTTAAATATATTTTTTCAAAGATAAGTTCAAATTGTATTGTCATAAGGTCTATATTCACCAAGAAACAGACTGAGTTTTACATACCTCATCCTCATTGGGGTGTAAGATATAATAAAGCCAGGGGATCTCTGTTAATTTCTGTAACTCCACCTCCACAGAGTGTAAGGCGCTGGATACCCGCTCTTCGTGTGGAGATTCCAACTGCTATTTACCAGCAGATTAAAAGTGAAACAAAATAAGACTCAGTGGTACTTCAAATAGAACAATTATTTTATTTTGAAGAATATCCTCACTTCTTCTTATGGTAGTTTTTCTTTATTTTTATTTTTGGTGGTACTGAGATTTGAATCCAAGTGTAGTCTACCTCCAGTTACGCCCCCAGCCCTATTTTATTTTTTATTTTGAAACAGGGTCTCACTAAGTTGCTGAGGGCTGTGCTAAGTTATTGAAGCTGTCCTTGAACTTGTGATTCTCCTGTCTCAGCCTCCCAAGTAATGGGATTACAGGTATGAACCACTATGCCCAGCTTATGCTAATTTTTAAATTAAGAGAATATTTAAAATGAGCTGAAGCTGGGCGTGGTGGCGCACACTTGTATTCCCAGTACTTGGGAGGCAGAGACCGGAGGATCCAGGTTTGCAGCCAGCCTCAGCTACTTAGTGAGGCCCTCTGCAACTTCGTGAGACCCTGTTTCAAAATAAAGAATAAAAAATAGGGCTGGGGGTATAGCCCCAAGGTAGAATGCCCCTGAGTTCAATTCCCAGTACCACCAAAATATTAAAAAATTAAAAATAAAATGAGCTGGGAATGGTGGCACATGCCTGCAATCCCAGTACTTGGGAGGCTGAGACAGGAGGATCACAGGTTTACAGTCAGCCTCAGCAACTTAGTGAGACCCTGTTTCAAAATAAAAAAGTAAAATAGGGCTGGGAGTGAGCTCAGAGGTAGATTGCCTCTGGATCCAACTTTCAGTACCAATAAATAAATAACAAACTATTTTATATTTTCATCTTAAAATATCTGGATAGATTTATTCTAATTCTTGCTTTCCAAAGGTGATACATGTAGATGTGACTTTAATAATTTCATAAAAAGTATTACATTTAGTGTTTCTTCTAAATAAACCCCTCCCTTTCTCCCCCTTCTCTCTTTCCTCCCTCCCTTCCTTCTTAGCATCTACCTACTCATTCTTCATGCTTGCACTAGAGAGTTGTTTCAGTACTCTACTTATTTGTGCCCAAAACCCTTCTCATTTATATAGATCACTATGTGAACAAATAATATTTTTAAATTGGTCATAAACATATCATATAAAAAGAAATGCACAAAAATTTCCTGGAAAATTAAAAGAGTAAGTTTAAGGGAAAAAATTTTGGAAAAATTTGTGATGAAAAGCTATTGTAAAAATTAGGGCAAAGCAAAAAGCTAGGGTATTAATGACCTGGAATCGGGTTGGATACTTTAAAGAGAATTTAACTGGTCACCTGTTATTCATAATAACTCATTCAAAGCAGCTATTAAAATGAATTTACAAGTTCAATAAATGATGACAGATGAAATAAACAGAACTGGAAGGCAGTTGACTGGATTCTAGTCCTGGCCTTGTTACTAACTGTGCAAGGCAAGGTTAATTGACTGCAGGAGTCTTGGTTTCCTCTTCCATAAATAGCACAATGCTACTACATTATTTTTGAGGTCTCTTCCAATGAACCAATACTTTTATAAATTACTTTAAGACCATAGAGAACCTTTATAGTTATGCACAGAATTTTAGAATTGAAGTTCAGGGAGAATATTACTATTATTTATTATTTTGGAGTTGTTTCCCCCCATATTATTCAAGGTATCTACCATTTCTAGTAATGATAGAGAATTAAAAGTGGAGGAGGGGTGTCCTTCCATCTTAACATAATACAATTTATAAATATTAAAGTAGCACGAAGAAGAAATTTTTGGTGTAAAGGACAAAGTTATGCTTCTAGTTCTTGCCAGAAATAATATTAAATGTAATTTGAATAACATACAAATATATATTCTCAATACAAAAATTTGGACCCAAGTCACAGCTCACAGGATTTCCTAAAGGACTTATTTTTAGAAAAGCAATAGAAGATTCTGGTTAACAACAGTAGTGCCAAAAATAGTCAAGAAGTCTCCATTGGTTTTATCAAGAGATAACCAATGTTTCTACGTTTTTCTGTATGGCCAGAGTAGAGGCAGCCACTACCTCTTGTCCCACAGATGTTGTCTTTCAGTTTCCTGAGGAGATGGGCAAGGACAGTGACTTTCATGCAGCCTTTAACAGTGGCACTCCTGTGGACCACAATCAACCAGAAGTTCCAAGTGCAATCGCTTAACTAGTTAGCTAGGTTGTGTGATACACCTCCCATTCATTCACTCACTATCCCAAGTACTGTGATATTCATGATTTTGACTTTAATTAGATGTGTATTTGTCCAATCATAGATAAAGTTACTGTCAAAAGAAAGGCTTTGGGATCACCACCTATCAATTAATTAGAATGGTTACAAAGAAGAAAGTTAATGCAGTAGGCCTTTCACATGGCAACAGCATGTGCATATGCCTCAATAGAACCCTAGGTGGCGACAAGATCCACCATGCAAAACTTTGAAAATGGTGAGGTATTTTTAAAGAAAGACTGATTCTGGGCTAGAGTTTATGCTTGAAGTGTGTGGACTGTCTCAGATTCAGACTTGCCTAAACTTGATTTCTAGAACCAAACTGAGTTAACTAGGGATAGTTCTCAAAATTTAGCTCTTGAAGTGCTGCACCTAGAAAGCGTTCTCTTTAAGCAATTCCGGAGGACCATATCATTAGTGTTTCAAATGATAATTCAGGGAACAAAACCAGTGATTTCTTTTACTTTGTGCCATAATGAGTACCCAAGGAATGTCTACTGTACTTTATAAACTCAGGTCTCTCAAGGTTAATTGGGGAAAGCAGGATGCAGGATGACACCTATAAGGGGATATCTCTACTCCTGTTAGCCTGAATCATAACTCCCAAATTCATCCTTGCATTTTCTGAAAGGCAAAAGCCTGGAAAAAAGAAAAGTCCAAGCATGGAGACCAGAGGGTTGCTCCTGTCTTAGGATCTGCTGAATGCATGTTCCCTAATGGAGGTAAGGCCCATGTTTATTTCATCATTCTTATGTTATCAATCACTTCTTTTCCTTACCAAAGGAACTCTGCCAACTAGCAAAGATTCAGTTTCATTATAAAGCGCCTTCACATTGATGGCTATTTCAGTGGCAGTATCTCTTGTAAGACTCTGGAAAAGAAGAATATGAAAGACACATATTCCTGCATTAAACTAGGATTCCATCATCAGTAAATACCTTAAAGTTTATTCTCATGATTTAAATTCACTTTGCAAATAATTGTTTAAATATATTATAATTGCAAAATTTTGTACTCACATTTGTTAGTATGATTATCTCTTCTAACTAATATGCCACAGAAACAAAAGAATGCACTACTATAGTGAATACACTCAGGAGCACATCTCCTACTGACAAATACATATATGTTGGCTTCAGCATACACATATTCCTGGAAAAAGTTAATTCAAAGAAAATGATGTCTTGAAGGGGGCATTATTTGATTATATAGGTGACTCTTGAACAACATGGGTTTGAAGCTTGTAGGTCCACTTAAGTGCAGACTTTTGAAGATTTGCAATAATTTGAAAAAACTTGCAGATGAATTGCAAAGCCAAGAAATATTTATTTTAAAAATAGGAAAAAGGTATGTCATGAATGCATTAAGTATATGTAAATAATATTTTACTTTATCATTTACTACCATAAAATATGCACAAATCTATTATAAAAAGTTAAAATATGTTAAACCACATGCAAACAAACCTTACATGGCGCCATTCGCAGTGGAGTGAAATGTAAATAATGTGGAAAATTAACGGTAGTACATACTGTAGTATTGCAATAATTTCATAGCCACTTCCTGTTGCTACTGTGGGCTCAAGTGTTGAGTATCCACTTAAAATGCCATGAGATACTTATGAGCTCTGCCTGTGTAGCTGTCTCTCCAGTATTTCAGCAAAAAAGTGGTCTCTCATGATTCTTGCATATTTTGCACTGTACATAATACACAGAGCATATAAAATCAACTGAGTTTTTATGCTATGGATCAACAGCAGGCTATTTGTAGTTAAGTTTTCAGAAAGTCAAAAGTTATATGCTGATTGTGGACTGCACAAGGGGGTTGATGCCCTTAACCTTCATGTTGTTCAAGGGTCAACTGTAGTTAGTTCTATCTATTGACTTCCACTCTCAGTAGTTCCAACCAAACTGCGTTTTAGGCTGTAATCTTGAGAACTAGCATTTATTCAAACATTAATCTAAGTAACTTCAGTTGAATAATTACAAGAATAAAATAATTCTATCAGTTTTCTCTGTTACTATACCATTCTACCATGTTTCACATTTCAAGAAAGTTATGCTCTATCTACTCTATTATTAACTTCGACATTAAAGGTTTTACATAAGTATCAACTTATAACTTAGCAAAACAAAATGAATTAAGGGTAATTTCAGTGTACAGTTTCAAAAATGAGTGAACATTTCTAACAAAATGCACACTGGTGATTTCTGGGTCTGCCCTTTATCAAGGGGAGAGGAGAGGATATAAAAAAGGGGTAAGAAAAGATGGTATCAATTAAAAGGAGAAATATGTGAATGAAGATGGAAAGGTGGCAAGTGACTGAAAGTGAGACAGAAAAACATAGGGAGAAATGAAGGGCAGGAATGAAAAACTGGCAGGAAAACAAAAATTTGGCCACAAATTTCCCATAAGCTTCTGGTAGAGACTCATACAGACTATACAACTTTCTTTCACAGTGCATAGCATACTATACAGTAGTAAAATACATGTGTAATACTAAAAGAATCTGTGGAATGAGAATTTACCATTAGATCCTCACCTCCGGGAACCTTGGGTTGGCTTTATTCAGTGCATGTGAGCATGCATTCACAGCATGGGCCAGTTCTTGCTCCAGAAGACAGTGAATTGTGGCTGCATCACAAATCCTAAAGACAAAAATGAAAGAAATGAGCAAAAAGCTTTTGGGGGCATTGCTAATTGTGTGTGTGTGTGTGTGTGTGTGTGTGTGTGTGTGTGTGTGTTACTGGGGATTGAACCCAGAGGCATTCTAACTCTGAGCTACACCCCAGCCTGATTTTATTTCTTATTTGGAAACAGGGTC